>JAGVSQ010009162.1:0-13817 GCA_022683975.1 Rhyacophila evoluta | reverse complement strand
ACGAACGAACGAACGAACATACATATTTTGACTTTTATATATTAGATTTTAAATTTCATTCATTTAATAATACGCATTTACCTATCGGGTAATATAAAACATGTAATAAATTATTGACTGTGATCAAATAGATGAAAAATGAATATGTAATAAAATATAGTAAATCCATCTCATTTCTCGCTTATTTCTAGTTTGCAATCAATCTCTGGAAAATGGCAGCATACAGTTTAATCCTTTATTTGTCGTCTTTTGTTATGGATGTATTATAAAATTTTGAACCCAATAGTAAAACTTCGTGTATTTTATTAAATATCAAATATCGTTTATTCTCCACTATCCGCCACCTGTTGTATGGTGTATACCGTGGCGTAACGGACTGAGATACTTTTAAAAGTTCCCTTGACAAGACCCAAGTGATATGAGAAAAGTGTTAAAAACCTTGCTCGGAGTGCCCTAAATTTTCATTATTTGTAGAAACTATGTCGCAGATCCGACAAATGGTCGAACTGAACGATATACTGTCATAATACTTAAACTTGAAACATTTTCCTTGGGCTATTACATAATTACTACTTTATACTATATACAAAAACATGTGTTTAGATTCTTCATCTTTGAATCAACATTCATTTTTTTAAAATAGCCTAAATCTTTACGGCGATTGATATGGACCAGGTGTTCTATTTTTAAACCTCTTGAAAAAAAAAGTGGGAATTTTTCCAAAGACTCGAGGTATAAACAAGTAAAATCAAAACAGAAACATCAATAAACCAATTACTAGACAATTTTGTTCGTTTGCATCAGAATTTGAATCTGGAACATTTTTTTACAATTACGTGTAGGTATTAGATTTACTATAAACTCTCAGTGAAGATGTGTTATTGCTAACCAATTTATTTAAAAAATAAAATCGAATTTAATATAGGTACATAGGTAAATAATTATAATATTCGATCAAATTGTTATCCAATTACGTTTACGTTCGTAGTAAATATTAGTCCGTTTTGATACGATACGAGTATCCTTTGTTTGTGATGGTTCGTTTCATTTGTGTATACATATAATTAATGTCATTTCCGCCTAAGCTCACTAATATGCAGAATCATAATTCAATATTTAATTCATCGTCTATACGTGTAATGGAGTTCTTCTAAGTAAGTATTAACTCAATTAATTAATCAATTATAAACACGATGTGCTAACTTGTAGTTCTATCACTGATATTGGTCACACATAATGCCAGTATTTACTTGCACGTCGTTCGTAATCAAGCCATACATGAACTTGTAACCTCCAAGATCAAGCGATTCCTAAATTCAGTACTAATCCACCACTTAGTCACCGAGGGAAATTACTGGCTTATTAACATGCATATTATACCAAAACAGCGAATATAACACACACACACATTTAATGTATTTATCACTCTATCGGAAAGAGTAACTTTTGTTTTTAAGATAATACAAACTGAGTAATAATAAAAAACCACAAAAACGTCACGTAATAATATGGCAAAAATGAGACAGTCTGCGGGATATTTTATGATTCGTGAGTTTTTTTTATTATTTAACTGACAAACAAGATAAAAGAACACGAAGATAAAATATATCATCAAGCATACGATACTATTTTTAGATTTAGAACTATACAGAAAGATTTTTTTTTTAATTAAGAAACTTAACTTTAAATTATGTTGGCAACACTGTACGCATTTGAACTGTGATTAAATATAATCCAAGCAGTCTAACATCGCAACCATGTCGCAACTGGCGTTTAGATAATGATGGTTTACGAGTAGTAATCATTATCATTCATTACACTCGCTCAAAGTAGTTATTTTGTCATTATGCTTTTACGCGTTGTATAGGAAAATTGTCGCTGGAAGTCAAAAACGAAACTCATCCCAGCTTTCGTGTAAGCATTTAAACATGACTCTTTATTGAAGCCGCGTATTCTAAATAATTCCAGTAAGGATAATCAAACCCTAATATGTAGTTTTTTAAATATATTATCACGTCATTAAATCAAAGCTGCTCCAATTGTATTATCATTGGATTAAATAAATTTCGTTTTATTTACATAATGTTTAAGTATCTGGTGAATTATCATACTTATCCGGGAGATATAAACAAGCTTATTATGATTATTAAGATTATTAATAAGATATGATTTAAGCACATGATTACTCGAGCCCGTAATACTGACTCTGCATTTTACCATCAGCAACCCTTACCAATACTGGTGAAAAGTTTTTATAGTGTCCTTGTTTTAAATTATGCAAATAAAATTTCACGTAGAAGACATTTATATTTTCTGTGATTTTTAAAAAAGATGCCCATCATAGTTATGGGCATCTTTTCGCCACATAAGGGCGCACAATCGGCACACTAACACAGTTCAGCCCTGACACATCATGATGCCTCTACGATCTCCCGCCAAACACAATGTATGCTTCCAGATCATGTTATTTTAAAAAGACCTAAATTATAAGCAACAAATCGCGTCCTCCTCATCACCTCTGCTCGTTTTTCTTCTTCTTTTTTTGTATTTCGTGTATTAGATGCAAAAAAGGTTAAGTATACCAATTGTTTTTAAATTAAATATAGGTAAGTCATTGCAAAAAGGATTCTATATTAGTCTGATAAATTTTTTGTCAATCGCTCAAGAATATATTGATGACGAATACAGGAGTTTCCACCATATTTTAACCACGGTTAATATATTTCATTTGTTAAATATATCACAAAGGAACCATTTGATGAGTGTATATACAAAAATACGTCGGTATTTTTAAATGAATGTTTAGGAACGTGATCCAACCACAAGTTTGTGTTGTTGAACTCATAATTTTTTTCGCCTCAAAAATATCTACACACAAAAAATCCTCTATCTTCCTTATCAACATCCAGTGAATATAATATTCTAAAAAATATTTCCTCAATAGTGGTTGTGGTAACAATTTAAATTTAATTCAGGCACGTACGCAATTTATAAGAATAAATCGCGTCCAAATAACTTTGGCTCTTAAGTTTTTAATAGATATTTCACGGCAACAGATATACTTCTTGTAACGTACTGTACACCGAATTTTTTATAATTCTAATAAAAATCATCAATTAAGTTAAATATCATATTAATCTGATATGATTATATATTTTTCAAAATATTATGCAAATAAAAACTTTACAATCTGAATTAATATCAGCGACATTGATACTGAAAGATGGATGTACGAGATATGACCCATTAAAATATAAAGACGTCGATTATAATGATTACAAGATAAATTTAGACGTGATATAGTAATCAGGAAAATCACTTTATTCCTAATTGGAGGCCTTCATTAAGAAAGATGAAAATTAAGAATTTAGAACAATGTCACGTCTGAAAATTTTAACTTAAGACACAATTAGTCTATTAATTAACGCTATTCGTGTCAATTGGGTGATGTATTTAGAAGTTAGAAATTTTTAATAGACGGACTAGACAACCAAAGTTGATTTACATAAAAACCTCCTTACCTGCCTTCATTGTTTTATTTTTAATGATATTATTAGTACTACTTATTGATTTAAATGAAAATATTATTTTAATGATTTGCAATGGCCGGTGCTGGATTCGTTAGCCCTGGCTTGTTGTGTTTATTTTAATTTGATTTTTGAGACATTACATTTTTTAGTTAACAATAGACGGATACAGTCGGATTGCAAGTAAAATAATTTTTGATTAAATCAATTTCCATATTATATCATTATATATTTTAATTATTGGGCAAATAATTCCTGGTCACATGTGCTTAACATAATCACGGGTTATATGTATCCTATAAAGCGCCTTCACTTTTAGTAATTTACTGTGGCTTCATATAAATATTTCAAAGTGCGTGAAGCAACTACATAATCATCCTGTTAATTTACCATTATTAATGTTAATTGAGTAAAATTACCAAGTATGTATAAATGACATTGTGTGTAATTGATATGTTAATCGTTTTAAATTATATTTCAATTTCAAATATGTATGATATTTCAGTCAACGTATTTTGTCAAGGAAAAGGTTGTAATATAATATAATATTTAAATAAAGTTTGTGTTTTTAGCTAGACAGTGATTAATTTTTTAACATTTAAATTTTAAACTTGTTTATCAAATAAACAAAAAACATATTAAAACGCAGACAGTCTCTCATATTTACATTTATAATGAAATGATTTTGAAGTCGGGTATCTATTTTTAAAATATATTTGTAAAATCGTGCTTGGAATTGACACCGCGTCCGTCCAATATACCATGTACTGAAAATGACATAATTTAATTTAAAGATATACATTCTTCATCGTCTGTCAGTTATTTTTTGATTATATTAAATAATGGCGTAGCTACCGAGGAACGGTTGAAGTAGGTTGCCCCAGACGCACGAACCAAATGGGGCACAAGTAAAGTTTGTGCGAGAGCTAAAAAACAATTGTGGGTGCAACGATTTTACTTGCTCCAGGGCGCTGAATTTGTAACCACGCCAGTGTTAATATACCAATATAGGTGGTGAATTGTCCGAATTTTGATCAAAGCCCACTTCAGTATCTGTGCAGCGCTCTCACGAAACGGATAAGTTATATTGGTACATTTATATGGTTTAAAAAACTGTAATTTTTTTTTCATAAATTATCATAAATAGCAAGATGATAAATTAATCAGGAAGAGATTATTTTTTATCTTACCAATAGCGTATACATTATTTATTATAATTTACAGCAAAGGTGAAACATTATAAAACATAAAATATTACATTGCTTAATCATATAATTATTCTGAATGTATACGACTACATTAGCTGCATGTTGATCTATCGGTTGATCTTTAAAACTGGCGTGCCTTTTGGCGGCATATTATTATGGAAATGTAATGCAAATTAATCACATATTGTGTACCAAGGAGATTTTATTGTATTTCCCTCTCCCAAGAATGTTATCTAAACTGCATATTCACAGTGATGTTACCAGGAAATTATTTGTTAACAATAACGTTACGAGCTATTTGCTATCTATCTAACAAAATGACTACGTCCGAAACGAACACATGTTTGTTATAAATATAGTATATAATTGTATAGTATCAGAAGTTTACCTTGACAGAAATCGAGCTAAATGCACGCATAGCAAAGAGTTAAATAGATTTATATTCAATGACCTCACCATTATTAACTGCAACCGTTAAAGTAAGTAATAATAACAACTGTGTGTCCTATCAGTTAGAGATAACAAGATACCAAAGATAAAAAATACATTTATGCAGTACTGTTTAAGATGCCAAGAACAAATGCAGAAAAGCTGCGAAATCTATGCAATTATGCTGCAGTGAAAATAAGCTTCAGTCTATCTTTATGTTGCAGATGTTTTTTTCTTGCATCTTATAAAACTGAAACTATCTTGAGTCCGCTGTTAAGCTCTCGGTTTCCTGGCTAGTTGCTAAGTTGCAGAGGGTAGATTGCAGCAGATCCATTGGGAGAAAAGTACGTGGCGACTTAACCTCCGTAAATGACAACGTCTAAGGAGTTGGTGATCTAATACGATTGTTAAACAATAGACTATTGTGCTGCAATTCAATCACAAATCTGCAATAGAACAAAATACCGAGACAAGAATTGGTAAGTAATCAGTAAACAATATAAATCAGTATAATACTGCTGGTATAAATCACACAAAGTGTATACATTGAAATAATAGAAGATCATTAGTATATGATATGGTATTTTTATATTCTATTGACAACAAAATATATTGAAGGCGACTATAAACAAATATAAGTCAGTTTGTTTGGAAAAGTTTTGGGTAAATGTATGTCTTTTAAAATGGGAAAAATTATTAATCTTTTTATTTCAGTGTGTAAATATTTATCTATCTACCAAGCTAATGAAGTAGTTAATTTATATAGATATTGCTTAAAACATTTTTATCGCTTTCATCGTAAATACAACATAGAGGTTATATAAATTACTGGTTAAGCCCTAGCAATTAGAGAGGACAATGAAGTATTTTGGCGCCATTCCCCCCCTCTTGGCAAACAAATTCCAAAACAACTTCCTTTAAATCAATACTTCGAGCTTTATTTGGATTTAAAAGAAATGTTTCCATAAAACCTTCAAGGCAGTATTTTGAAGATTACAATAATTCTTAATGAAGGGGACTGAATAAAAAATATCATAAAACTTTATATGGTTTTCTATGATAATAGACGATGGAATATGAAATCAGCAATCAAATCGCATTAATTAAGAACTAATTTTAGCCAAATCGTGAATGTGTCAACATTGTATTATATTGCGGACATCCGTAGACTCTTAAAAATAATTTTACAAGTGGGCCACGATTTATATTATCCCACACAGTTCTAGCACTGTATCATAAGTGCAATAACCTAGTTCTAATAATCCCCATACGCCTGCAGTCCGATGACTGTCAGTCCAAGGAAATGATTAAGATTGAGGTAGAATGAGATGCGAGCATGACATGTAACATGAGCCTATCGATCAGACTGACAATACACAACTGCTGACGCGGATTGTATAATATGTGGCCCATCTTAATCCTAAGCATTGTTTTGGACTGACAGTTCCCGGACTGTAGGTCTATGAGCACCATAACATCAAGCAAAACTCGCCACCTGTTCATATCTAGTGTGACTTTGAGACAATTTGATACTCCAATCGAACGACGCTCATCAACAACTACATCCAGCCAGAAAATTCTTGACCTGCCCCTTTTCCAGTGCCCCACATTCTTCACTTGTTCTTGTCTCGGAATGCAATAAACAATATACACCACCTAATCTAAGCAAAGCATTAACCCAATCTTAACTCATTAAGTAATGATTACATCTTCGCAAAACCCATATAGATTAGCATATTATCGCATGTCCCATTTGTTGCTACATTAATATACTTTTTGTTAATCACTCAACTTACCAAATAAAAGAATTTTAGATAGTCATTGATCTATTATTTAAACAGATACATAAACACGCATATTTCATTTATCTAAACACTGCTTCAAATATATATTTACTATATACAGAAAACAACACACGTGTGAGTATTTGTCTTCATTAAAAAGTGTATATAACTAGTATTGAAACTAGTTTTGTAATAACAGGATGAATTTTAATAATTTAAATAAAGCATGAGTTTTAATCCATTCTAGGCAAAGCTGTGTAATGAAGCTAGTTATATCTAAAGTATAATTGTAATAGTTAGCATAACTGAATTTCACATACATATATGTTTGAATTGAAATGCATGGCAAGATGATTTTAACATTTGACACGCTGAGTGAGCAGCCAAGAGACAAAAACGAGTTTTTTTGAGACGCGCTTGCCGGCAAAATTGCGTAATTTTGACGGTCAAGGCTATGTATTTTATTAATTTGTTTGCAGTTCGAAGAAATTCATATAGCTTTTTACCAAAGCGGAATAGATACCAAAAAATATTTTCCAAACATAACCGCAACGATTTACCTGCATCGTATTAATTATTAATCATTTTCGGAATTCTATTATAATTATTAACACACACTTGAAAGCGGATATATTTTAATGATCATTAATCAATTCAAACCTAACATTTCTAAAATGTGCAGGAATTTTATTATACAATACCATTAAATACCCGCTCGTATGTTTATTTAATGTAGGGTATAACATGACGCAAATAATACTATTTTATATGCATCGATATGTACCAACATGTTAATGTAGAATTGTTTTTTAGGCATAGAAAAAGAAAGCTCAAAACAAGATAATATCCATTACCAATGCATCAAGCAGTTTTTCATAGCAGATTGATTGATTGAATTGATTTCTGTGTTCCAAATTTGATTTGTGAATATTATATAATTAATGTTAATATGGAAAAGATTTGTCACACTTACTTGTTTCTCGAGTTTGTTCCAAATTCAAAATAAGAACACTGAATAAATGATGACACACCAAAAAAATAAACTGGATAATGTTTTTTTTCACTCAGCTATAGTCCAATAAACTATGTAAAAAACACAAATATTTATTAGACTTCGATTTGAATAACAATAATTTTATAAAACCGGTTAAATGATCGAACTTCTTCTTGTGTATAAATTGCAGCCGGTCAATTCAACGCTCAAACGACAACTGAAAACAAAATGCGAAGACGACAACTTTTATGAATGTCGGTTTCTAAATCCAAATGCGTTGGCGCGGTTTTGCCAAACGTATTTCCATACGTCATAGGAATTTAGTGTATCTGTATATACAGCGCTGCCGTTTCTCAATCTGTGATAATCAAATCTAATTGTATGTCTGTAAATTAAAATAAAATCGTGCTTCGTGGTTTCTGATATTCATATATTCTCCACCCATGGTGGTAAAGGTGACCTGCACCCTGTGGTAGAAGAACAAAAGATATTGGAAAACTTCAAGTCAAAAATTGAACTTTGTAAAAAATGTGCGATTTTATGTTTGGTAATTTTCTGAATTGTGGAAGAAACAACTACTGACGGGTCAAAAATCATTGATCCACAAATGAATCAACCGTGTGAATTTGAATACAGTGATTTCCCAATGATTTTTTTTTATTATTTGAATCACACTTTTTTCACAAAATATTGATTATACTATTAACGTGTAATACGCCAGCTATGTATAAAATATCTAAATATAATATGAAATATCAAAAGATTTAAAAATAAGTCGTTTCATCGATACACCTTTTAATATTGATTAGGATAACTACTTGTATTTTTAAAAAAAATATATTCAAATAATTGCAAAGTTTTTTTTTTTCATTTTTAGTACGTTATTTCGAGAACTAGACAATTTAATCAATTATGTAACATGTCGATAATCCCCGATCTAAAATCACGAAGTGCATGACATTTAGAACGATACATTACATGTAGTACACGCGCTCATTATGCATTTTAAATTGTATACAATTTGAATTGCACATAATATCTTCATGTCCATTCTCAGTGACTTAGATTATCACTGACGCCATTAAATCTTTTCAATTAATACCAACAGGTAACTCATTAAATACGTTTTGTAGGTAATATTATTTTTGGTTACCTTCCAGAAAAAGGCAGTGCAGTTTGAGAAAGTGTAGCCGAGCGTGTATTAATGTGGTCCATTTTTTCCTCAATTCGCGCGTCGAAACACTTTAATAATCACTGGAACCAGTAGTAACTCTATGTTTGTGTGATTCATGGATTTTCGCATCAATATTTTCCTGCGTTAGTAATAAAGAACGGTGGACAATCACTTCTCGCTTTACATCGCTGGGGTTTTCCTAGCAAATACTCCGTACGATAACGGCTTCTGCCAAAAAATACCCCGCTAAAACAAATTTATCATTTGGCGTATGTTTGAATTAGATTACAAACAGATGCTGTGTGAATTTACTACGTGAGTAATTTTACTGTAATTGGACTATGTTTAGATCGTTTACTCAGAATTTTTCAATGCTATAACTATTTAATAGTGGAACTTTGAGAATTCAAATTTCCCGCAAGTGAGATATATTGGGAATTATTCTTTTAATTATTTTTTTATTTTCAAAAGTATTTTAAATGTGTAATTGTGCATTTTTCGGTAAATATAAAATTAAATTTAATAGATACGGTACACAAAATCACATAAAATTGCTTGGCGGAAAATCATTGTAAAAAATGCTGATATAAGTATTTCATTTATTTATTTAACATGTAAGTTCATGCATGTATTATAATTATGGCATACACATACTATTATTTAAAATATAGCATATAAAATGTAACGGAATAATATAAATTAAATATACCTATAAACGACGTAAACAAATTGAATACAACGTCGTTTTAAGATTGGTTTGTTAAATATACCAACTGCCAAGCGTTCAAGAGAAAACAAACTTCATTCAATTCTATACAGGTAAATACATAAAGGTATATGAGCTATTTTTTCAATGCCATGATTAGAAATATAATATTGTATAAACTATCTTATTTATTGAAACACGTTTAGTTTTTCAAATAACCCACCGTGGAATTTCAACAAACCAATCCTATGGATATAATATTAAGCAACAGCTCATTCTATCATCCTTAATCAATGGTAGCTGTTTCCAAATCGATATTTTGGATGAAGGACAATCTTTGACAACACCGCTTAAAAAATCTCTTTTTGACTTGTAGAAGATCCTTTACCAGAGATTAGAGATATGTGGCGCACAAAACATGTTTGACAGCGTCATACATTGTTATAATATAAATGTAATTAAGCAGAAGACTTCCAAGCCATAATCTATCGATTGCGAGAAAAGCGTGATTGAAGTAAGATTTAGTAAGACTTTTATATTATGTAGACTAATGTGAAATTTAAATACTTACATGGCATATACTAAACATTTTATGATTACTAGATTATTGAAAAACTACTTATTTTTTTTCAAGTTATTGAATGTTTTGAGTTGGGCGTGAAGAAGTTAGCAGAATTAGAAAGCTAATTAAAATTTTAATCGTACAATATATCGATACAATACAATTCAACGATATATACGGACATCTATTTAAAAATGTTTAAAAGTGGCATTACGATAATTATTATAATTTATCAGGTATGGTCAAAAATTTATTTGTAATCAAGTAACGCTATATTTAAACTTCAAATCCGAAAATGTCAATCACATGAACGTTCTGTAGATATTATTGTTTTAAATTGTTAGTATGCGAGTCAGAAAAAACAGTGATTACTTCTTCTGAATGTATATATTTGATTGAGTGTCTTTGTCAAATTAAAATATTGATTCTTTTGAAGCATTGTATTTAAAATATGAACAATTTCAATTTGTGGCTTGGACGTCTTTTGCTTACTACATCCATATGTACCTACCCATATTTACTACTATGTTTACATACCAACCTGACATTCATTAGTATATTATTATAATATGTACTTATTACCTTTATACAAAAAATATCCTACTAGCACGGAAAAAACTTTCGTTCGTAGGAACTGGCACGAGGAAAAAAATGCATTTTATTATGTCTTATTTTGGCACAACCAAAACACATCTGTCATCTCTGTCCCACACTTTATCGAATTCCTTGAGATTCGTTTTTTAGCCGGTTTTTGTACAGCCAATATGCAAATGATTTAACAAACGCCACCTCTCAAATTAAATCGACTGAGCTGCATTTGTGTACAACTCATAATATAGCCGTAGGACTTAATGTTAGGTACACAGTTTTCTTTATGTCTATGAATCTTTTGATCCATATATACAGCGGGAATTTGTCTTTAGAAAATATGCAAGGTCCTTTCACTTTATTTTATCAATTCTTGTTAAAACTACATACTACTGAGAATATTTATAAAATCTTCGTCCGATTTGTTCTTTTTTCATTTGCATTCTCTCGAAAATATGAGAATAATATTGTCAAATACATATTGTTATAGTAAAAGCAATTATTGTAACACTACATTGCATGCCATTCAACAAGGGTTAGGCCATTTCTGTTCTCGGTCCTTAGCTCTTCGCTGCATATAAATTATTAATAGCCCATAAATACAGCGACATTTGGGGTGGCAGTGTGATCAAATGAAAAAATATGTCCATAGTAAAATGCTTTCTGAATAATAAAAGTTCTGCATTTGTGTGATTACAAAATCAGTGGTTATCTATGAATTTTAAAACCTAGAGCCTGTCATGAATTTATATATTCAAGTATTTGAAATTAAAAACACATCAATGACAATCTCAGGTAATCAAATACATCTCGTTATTGTAGCAACATTGAATATTGAGAATTTCTCGGATTACAACAGTTCTGGAAGAAAATTTAATAAATAAAACCACCATAAAGGGAGATACACACGCTCATGCAAACTTGCGCAGGTATGCTTGAATGATTATAAAAATACGGTAACCATGTGTTAAAGATAATTATAACACTGTCGTTTCATTGCTTCGGTTTTACAACCCCCACAAGAAGAGTAATGAAGTAAAAAAAAACTTTGAATTCAGTTCAGACTTAAATCTAACATTAGTTATAATTACTAATTATCGATTGAATAAGTTTACTATTATTATTTTCATATCGTTTAATATTTTATTATATTTTTAAATAATGAAATTATATGAACCCCTATTTCAATTTTGTTTTCTTATTTCGACAATTAACTTTCGAAACCCCCAGTGCATTTTGTTGGTCAAATCGAGCATGTTAATATTAAGCAATAATAATAATTGAAGCATCCCATATTTATGAATGGTTTATTTGCTATTTTATTTTATGTCGGTAGATGGCCGGTCTTATAGTTTATTTTAAATAGATTTCCTAAAATCAGTAGATGCTCCGTTCTCAGGGAAAAATATAATGGTCACACAAATGATTGTGCATGCAAATTTGAACGTGTGTAGGTCCCTTAAGCGAAAGTGTCATATATAATATATTTTTTAATTGCATATTATTATATTTATTACTATGAATAAGACACTTGGTTTCTAATTCCAGAATACATTAGGTAAATCAGGCACAATAAGTTCCCAACAACAAACCACAATTAATTTTGATCAATGCCAACTAACAGATAAACAAAAACTACTTTGAATTATTACAAAATATATCCTTGTTTCTGGGAATAAATATCAAAACACATTGTGAAGTAGTTCCCAAAAATTAAACCACATCTTATCAAGAGAAAATGGTAATATTTATTATGATTAATTAAAGTGTGTCACAGGTAAAAAGGTGTATGGTATCCGTTTGGCTGGTCATTATCAAATTATTAATTTTAGTGAATTATGAACAGATTAAAAAATATGCACACTGTATCTAACAAGGTGGCTAGGACTTAAAGAAAATTTTTGACACTCATTATAATTTTCATTTTTATTATTTTGTTTGATTAAATACTGATTCGTCGTGTTATCAACACAGATCCACTAATAATTTTTGTCTTATTACGTTATATATTTGTTATAGGCCTAGTCCAACAGTCTAACAGATTTTTTCAATAAGTGATTTAATAAAAATTATTCTTCTGATTATTTTATAGATCTTTGTACATTTAAAAAAAAATCATTTGTCGTTGCAGGATTCAAGATTGTAATTTTAGTAGTTCGTGAGGTTGGCAATTGCTGCTACAGAACTTATATCACACTTTAGGAGCCATCGCTTTTTCGTTTTAAAAATATGTGAATTAACAGGATGAATTAAAGAACTCTTTATGTCATTGAAAGATAAATTTTCTTATGAACAGATGAGTCGGTCTGAGATGGTGATACATGTAGAAAAAAAATTCTACAGGTTATATAAATATGACAGCGCTGCTCAATCAAGATTAGGCAAGAGTACATACATCATGATGCTGAATAAGAATGGGCTAGGGCAGAAATAATGATTTAGGGTACAGTAGAAGTGGTAACCTAAAAATTCAGTGATGTTTTTTTCTGTCATTTCTTTCTATTATAGGAATGGATGAAGCTGTTTTTCTTTAAGTATGCAGGCTGGTTATAATATTATATTTCATAAATCCAGCTCGGCCACACAGGAAAATCTAATTGCAAAGTTACTAATTTTACGAAAGCTGAAAATTAAAGTAAAGAAAACCAATAACGACTAGTTTGAGATGACTCAGTGGCAATGAAGTTTATATCTCAGAAAGTGACAATTAGAAAAAGTAGCCCACCATTTACCATATGGTAAAAGAATCCTCATTTTCAACTCAAGGTAAACTGTCCAGGATAGTTATACTTTTTTTTTTTTTTTATACCATGTTCGCTCCCAACTTGGAGCATATGGATCTACA
>JAGVSQ010009161.1:0-13817 GCA_022683975.1 Rhyacophila evoluta | reverse complement strand
GGACATTCCCACAGAATGTGATTAGCATCCTGTTCTGGACAGCCACATGGACATGTAATTTACGAGTGACTGCATCATTACACCGTATAAATAATGCGATATCCGAATCGTAGCAATAGAGTGAGCGATAAAAAAACCTTCGAAGGTCTTCGCGGGACAACAGACGATAGGTAGACAAAATGCGCTAAAGGACATACGATAGGGGCGTTGAGGAGCGAAGCCGTACCAAAGCGGTTTACCAAAAGTGATGACAGACGAGTGAGGAGTCTCACTGCACCGCGCCGTTGAAAAGGACCAGAGGTGAGAACGAGGGACGGCCGCACCGACTTGAAGGGCTTCGATCTAAACGCGTACCGCCACCGTATCGTCACATCTCTCATAATATACCGTCTATAATTTAGAATATATATATATTGACATTTAAGTATCTATTTTAATAATAATAAGGAATATTATTAAAGTCTCAGTCGAATTGGAATTCTTTCATAAGCCAAATTATTTTATGTGGAAAATGTTGTTTCTAATATACAGTGATATATTCAGCATGTGAATATTTGTGGAAATGTGAATGCGAACAAATATAATGACTGCTGATAAATCCTGATTTGATGAGGTCACAGGAAAAATTAATTTCAAGATAAATACCATTGCAACTTACTAATCTAATCTCCATGAGCAATTGTGTAAATTTAAATTAGTTAAAAGGGTTACTTTGTGTTTGTTAATATTTATTACGAGATTGATGGTAACTTAACGATGGGCGGTTAGACGTCGCGACGCACTCCGGACGCGGAAGCTGCACATAATAATGGACGGGCATGTCAGGACGTCGGCGCCGCAGCAACGATTTGCATGTATACGAGTTCTCGGTTATCAATTGCATTTTCTACTGTCTCGACATAAAATAAGCGAATACAATATGCACATATAAATAAGAATTTGATTTTTATTATTATATCTTGTCTTAATAGAAGACTGTGCTGTCTGTATCTTTGAGTATATTTTTTATTTAAACACATTGTTAAAAAGTTATTCTCTTATATCCCTCCGTCATTCATGCGTGACAAAAAAAAAATAACTGACTAAACGTGCATCCGCAAGTGTAATATTACTATGATATTTCGACAAATTAAAATATTTTGACTTAATGGCAGAGAAATGCTGAAATTTGGTTCACGCAGTGCAGTGGTAATCGATAAGCATTTTCTTATTTATAGAAATCACGGCGATCGATCATATTAAAGTATATTTCTGCGAGTTAATTGATGTTGTCAAAAGCTATTTCGACTGGAACACGAATTAAATTCGTCAAATAAACGTCTACTCGATTAATAATATATATATTAAATATTTTAAATATATTATTTAATAAAAATCGACGATTTAATATTTAATTTCCACTAGCATTTAAAAATATTAATGAAAACGGTATTGTTTTACTCCCTATTATTTCACTATATATTTAAAAAATTACACACTACTTAACCCTTTTTATCCGAGTGCAAATATCGCGTAGAGATAGAGGGCGTCGCCGATTTTTCAGACGCACCTGTTGATTTCTCATCCGAAACTCTGCAAAATGCATACTCAAAAGAAACGTAACAGTGTGATTTTAAAACAGTGTAAACGATTTTTTCTCTTTTGGTAATCTCGACGGATCGATTATACTCGATTAATATTGTATAATACGTAAAACCGAAGTTTGTTGTGTAACATTAATAATGAAATATTGTAATCGAGTGGTCGACTAGATGTGTGGCGTGCGAGTTATCGAATGATGCGAGAGTTGTCGGGGTCGATGCGCGGAAGAAGGCGGAAGGGTGTCACCGTGCGCCCTCTTTCCTCTGTTTCTTTCTTCCCCCCTTGCCCTGTCCGATGTTACGCCCTGACCCCGCGAAAACCTTTCAAGCCGACTTGCTCAATATTCGCCACCGGCTTGTCAGCGGTAAACCTAATTTACAAAATAAAACTATCACAGTTTCGATATGGGGCGATACGTTTCCGCACGTATTATTATATCGTATTAGTTTAACGTTCCGCTGAAATCTTCTCGACTGATACATTTTTTTACAGTTCTCCGCTCGTAGACCGGTGAGCAAAGAATTTACTGTAAGTTTAACATACTGGGAAAAGATCTCTACGACGACGCATGCGAGACTATTATTGTAAAAATGAGTATATTCTCAAGTTAGAACTATTATTATTTAATCGTAAGAAAAAAAAATGACAAGTGAAAATGAATCGTGGTAGAACATCTTTCCCTGATCACTCGGCGTTGCCGATTAATAAATTAAAAATGGGATATGAAGACGACAGTCGGTGTCCATATAGCGGATTACGGATAGCGCGCAGCATAATTGACTCAATTATTTTGAGTGCGAACCGGCCGACGACCGCCGCGGCACTCGGACTCGCTCTCGTCTCTCGCTGTGACATCTTTTCTTCGTCCTATTTCATAAATAATAATCCTGACCGGTGACACAATGGAATCCGAACATACGAAAGTGTCGTTTCTAGCTGCAAGATTTAAGGGGTGATTCTCTAGAGGTGTCTTATTTATTATGGTGTGAAAGGTTTCCACGGCAGTATTTTTCTGGCGCGTACCGGTTCACTGATAACCGAATATAGAGGCCGGACATAACCAATTATAAGCGATACTGTTTCGACAATATTTACTTACGACAAGGAATTTCGACGACATCAATAGATAAACGGAGTCTTCTGATTTTTTACTGTCCCAGCGACAATCGAATATTTAAATAATAATAAAAATGGCTGATTTCTGTTTGATTTTTTGAGAATTCAGAATCGTTACATTTAAGCAACTCGCGGCTTGAATGCATTAAAAACAGACCAAACTGTGTCGAATGTGTTTTGTCATGTGTCAGTGACCACAACCTAAGTAAGAATCAAGTTCTGGCCAAATCTCCGTTAAACTATTTGACTTTTAATTATTATAACAAAGCATTGCATACCAACTTAATACCATAAAAATATGCGAAATAATGGAAAAAATAAATCTGCCCAAGATACGCCTACATTTCCCGAGAGAGCGAACCGGCTTTTACCTGAGGTTCGCTTTACTAATACATAATTACATAAAGCACTAACACTAAAGTGCGCCCCTATACTTTTAAATAATAGACGTCGAAGATTCCATATTTGTAATTTATATTGGAAATATTGTAAAGAGATATCTCACCGAATTTAGTCGACTCCGTATGTTTTTTTAATGACAACTCACCTGTAACAGAAAGAAAAATCTTGATTAGTTAACGTTTTGTAGCGACAATTTGAAAATAATTAGTACGGGTAGGTTTAATAACCGACAGTCCACATTTATGGCAGTGGATAGTGAAATAGTCGGCGGTAAAAAGTGATAATAAAGGAAGCGCTGAAACGATATGCGCCCGCCAAATAAAATGGTGTGGCAGCGGGCACTCTATTTTTACGCTGGCCATACCGGAGACTCCCAATGTTGTATCGCAATTCTCATAGATAAAATGAATCAGATTCGATTAACAAATATAATATTCAGTGAAACGTTACACTTGCAGCATGGTATAGATTAACTTTAACACATTTAATAAGTTCAACAAAATCAATCGATAACTTTTTCAGTCGTCACTGATTCCACAGAAGGATTTTCTGAGAGTATCGATCGGTAATTCATAAACTAATCCTTATGATACAGTTACTGTTGGAAAATATATAAGGCGTATATGAATGACGACCCGAGTTATGCCGCGAGTGTACTCGATTCTTCTTCAATAGTTTCGGGCTTCAAATCAATTCCGGACAAGCGCCATCTCATTTGATTTTCTGACAGAATTATATAAACGGACATTTGCCAACGATAATCTGAAACTGTTTGGCACAATTATAACCAAAAATTTCGACGTCTAATGCCACGAAGAGGAAAAGCGTTACGCGTAAACGTGTAATTATTTTTAACCGATTCTAACAATTCTAGCTTGGCAATGTTTCTTATGTATTCGATCGATTTCAAAAATTAAGATAAACTTAGTTATAATCTCACATATGGAAGTTTACCAGTTTTAAATAATTCAGAATTTAAAATCAATTTCCATCAAGCACCATCAGTCGAAAATATTAAACTTAGTTATGCTATTCCGAGTTAAATACTCAATTTTAAAAACGGTAAAGCGACTTCACTCACGAAACGAATTTCAGTATTCCACGTACGGTTAGGATGGAGTGTGAAGTGTGACGGGCAATATTATTAAATATAATATTATAATGTAATGTGACGTTTCCGCGAGGTTCGCGAGAACAGAATGTCGAAGAAGCGGTGCAACCGGGCGAATAAAATATTTTACAGCTTTCTTCAAAGAGGGCGGGACATCCTAATGGATACATTATGTTTCCGCATCACAAGTTATATTTATTAACAACCCCGCACCCGTATCGCATATAAGGCGCGCACTATATAAAAATGTCTTCGGCACGTAAGGCAGTAACACTCACTCTACGTGCTGTAATACCCGATGGCATTTCGTTTCTCTTTACGAGATAATCTCACTGAATTCCCGCGAATATTAAACACGCTAAACCGTTTTAACGTAGCCGAAAAAAAATATTAACCTTTTATATAACGATTTAGAATGTGGCGGAAAATCAGCGAGCTGGCGTTTTCGGGCTTCGTCTTCGGATACAGAAATGAGTCTTTTTTTTCGCATATTAATTAACAGTTATGAAAGATGCACACTAAATTATTCTGGCCTGTGGATGCGTTGTGAGTAACGTGATATGCAAGCGAGCACTGAAGTTTTTTTTCTAAAATTAATTTAGCAGTTCTTAGATCGTCGATAAAAATCGATTTGCCAACATTTTACCAAAGTGCACTTATGGTAAGAAGAAGCTCGTCACGGAGGCGGTTTCGCACCGCCGAATATTTAAAACAAAAACATTATAAGAGTTTGACGCATAGTATTTTAATTACTGCCAATTTTATGCAAGAGATATTATTATTATTATATGAGATAGTCTTATATTTGGAAATGTCGCAAAATATGTATGCAAGTAATGAACGGCTCGGTCGGACCCGAAGGTGATGCGCAGCGAAAGCGCCGGAATGTGGACCTTCTCGAGCGTAACTCGATACTCGACATGGCTGCACATTGAATGCCTTCCCGTGCCGACTCCACCCCTGTCGACAATATGTAGTTGCCGGTTCATCTAGAAGCGAAACGCGATTTTTTCAACACTTGTTATTTTTTTGTGTAGCTTGGCTCTGGGCTAACCCGAAACGTCCCCAAATGTCTGAATGAATACATTATTTAAGTAGCTACGTTCGTTCGCTGGTTTATTCAGCTATGTAAAGAGACGAGGTAAAGAGAACGTCACAGAAGACTGACTGAAGAAGCCAACAAATATAATATAATAATGTGACACGCACGCGAATCATTAGATTGCCAGCCATGTCCCATTTCGGGAATATTTATTTGAATATCCCGCGATGCGAAACTGGATTAAAAACGCGGAAAATTCCATCGCGTTAAACCATCATAAGTCATAAGGTAGAGCCGGCCACATTACACAAACGTACATTATTTTTTCTCTTGATAATAAAATTGATGATTTCGAAGAAATATTGGGTTAATCGATTTGAACCAAAGACGGCTCTCGATAGGAATCGATTTCAAAGCGGAGCTAATTGGGAACATGTAAGTAAACTTCTTGAGGTATCCATGTCATTCGATGTATTGCTATTTTCTTGGCTAAGATCCGTTTCGTTTGAATGCCATTTCCACCATTCTCGAAAGATATACAATAGTAAGAAATTATGCACAAAATAAAAGCAGTATCGAGAGATTTTTAAACTAAAGTCATTATGATGATGTATGAGTATGTAAATATGATACCGAAGCGGAAGATCAAATAGCTGATGGATATTCTTTGATTACTTAACATATCATATTTGCGACATACATGTAATGTAATGGCATCTAACGTAATCGCGTGCGCTCACTCGACGGCGGGTCGCGTTTCCCACTCGCCGATTCTTTGATAAGATAATTTGATACGAAAGTCGTCTCAAAGAAAGTGATGTTCACAGAGATACGCGCACTTCTCTTCTCTTCTTTTCTTCCTCAGATAATGAATGACGCGCACTCTACTATTAGAAACGGTTATTACTATTATCATCGTCATCCGAGAGGGGTTACGAAGCAGACGATATACTTTTCGAGTTATCGTAGCTAAGTAAGTATCAATTGACGGCCGCGTAGATTCGGATCATTATTATTATTTAAATTATAATTAGTCATACAGACGTATAGTTAATTACGACATATTGTCTTTTAAAATGGAACGCGTAACTTAAAAATTGTTAATGCTCGTAATACCTAACATCTCTCATACTCTATATACAAACAATAATTACGACTGTACGGAATGAGTTCATCCTAAAACGAGATTAATTTGAAAGACAAATGAACATGCATTGATATAGAAAACGGCCATTTGACGGCAGCAAAAGGGCAGAATGCACATATATTTAATATAAACGGCCTTACTTTAATCGATTTAAAAATCGAATCACACAAAAGCTCGATAAATGTTCCCCGGTCACTTGAATGGGTATCGCTAATCAGACCGATATTGATACCGAGTTTCGATTTGAGAGAATAATTATTTAGCGATGAGAAGCAGAAGAATTATTAAAATGTTATTTTTTATTCATTTGAAACATCGGATGAAGGGGAGAAAGAGCTTAACAAAATATAATCTCAATCTTTAAGCTGCGGCTTACAGCACCGCAACGTATACGTATACAGGTCACTAAGCGAAGACCCGGAGTGGATACTTTTTCTGATGTTAATCTGCATTCTATTTGCGACAAATAAAACAGGGAGCCTTTTAAATATCTTATAATTACTTTATAAAATTTATCACTTACATATTAAGCAATGAAATCTTAGGGAATTAATTATACTCTATGTGTGATATTGACTATATACTCGATAGTGGTATTGTATTGAACAGTGTCCCATACAAAGCGCCGAACAGTTGTCGAAGAAAATAATTATAACCGGATTTACGCGGTGGTAAACTTATCAGCATTAATAATGAGTTCGTTGTGATGTTTCCTCGATACCGGTCCCGGCTTCGGGAGGAGACTCGCAGCGGTGAAATTTTTCTTTTCTCCCAATAATGGGGGCCTATCCGTCGCCGAGACGCCGACGCCGTAGCCACAGACTTCCAATGCGCGGAGACGTCACCGCAGATTGATTGCATCAGATATTCAAAAGTGTTCGCTAATCGCTTCAATACTCCATTTCAATTTGTTCCTAAATTATACATGTAACTAAAAAAAGTAAAAATAAAAGCTGTACTGCGCTCATACTACACTCTGATGTGAGTGCAACTTCCCGTCACGGGGGTTTATGAAGAAACAATTACTGAGCCGCGCGCATTTGACTCGCGCTAATATGTCGATCTTTTTAATGAGACGATTCGTACAATATCTACGGTTTTAAATGTAATCGACATTACTAAAAGATTAAATTCAGAGTTTCCGCGTCTTGTCCGACTTCATCCCCTTCAACGTATACGTTTGTTTAAGCAGATGTTTAGAAATCAAGCATTTCATAAAAAATCCTAAATTGACAATTGATACCTTATCTCTAATAGGATCTTCGATTGCTCTTTCAGTTAGTTATTTTGTACATTACGTGTAGTCAACGATTACTCTTATAACGAGCAGCCAGCGCGTCTAACACTGTAAGTAGTTTGCGGTCGCCGCAAAAGTTCATTTGCTACGCACGAGAAGCGAAGACAGAGCGACGCGGTTCATTGATGAATTTTCAACCCCGCGCTCACAACTGCGAGGTATTTCGCACGCGGGAGTCGGTCGACTCGAGCTCGAATAACAATACATGACTAGAACTAGCATTTATATTTCGATATGATAGCTACATTAATGACTTAACAACGCACAGCCGCGACATACTTGTCAGACATATGTCCAGACGAATTTATTTATCATCGATGGAAAAAAACGAGGGTTCGCGACCGTCCTAATCGAATTTTATATAACCAGGAAACATCGAAAGCGCCTTTAAGCGGGACTGCGCTCACTTAAATACGTTGAGTATTTTTTTACGAAAGCTGTCATTTTGGAGTTCGCAACAGAGTTTATATAATATATAAGACGAAAGGTGACACTCGATGGTCGCGTAGTGAGGACTCAAAGGCGGCTGCGACCGAATGAAGGCACCATTTTTTCGCATAGTTTTTATTGACCAATCCGCCATTTCGCTGCGAACTGTACTAAATCATACAAAATATTTCAAGAAATAAATTAAAGCGCAGACTAATCGATGAGTGTTGATATTGAAAGATAATATTTTCAGAATATGCGATAATAATTAACTTTCGGTGTCCCTGGGTGAATTTATACAATATTTTAAATCGTTTCGAATGAACGTTGCGGCTGTTATAGTATCGAATGCCGTTGTCGTGTTTACATCTCCGAGTCAAGTTTGCGGCATTCGGTAAGTGTTGGATAGTGTCCTAGAAAATATTGAAATATAAACGAAATTGTTCGCTTTCACGTTATCTTGCGGCACGGAATAATCTTCTCAGCTCGTGCCTCGAGTGGAAGTCGTCAATATGTACTTTTTTTAGTACAGTGTCGATGAAATTTTTTGCGCCGTCGGAACAAACATATTTGCCCGCCGTGATGTATCCGAATCCGTCACTCCGCTCTCTTGAGGTCGCATGCATTTCCAGTCGTTTCGGCATCTCTATCTATATATATATGTGAATATGACTCATGCGGAAAATCAAATATCAAACCGGTAAATCGTTTTAACGCTGATCGACGATTAAAACGCTGATGGCCGCCGGCTGTGAGGAACGGCGTCTGCAGCGCTCGCTGTTCTGTACGTCGACTCTTCAACCGAAGAAATACGGACCATCGACAAATTATCAGGGCGGCGTCGGAGCTGCGCCGCGTAGCCATTAATTCGGTATTGTTTGTTCGTTTGATGGCCGTCTGTTTATGGATCGCTGCTAATTGAATTATTTGACAGTAAAAGCGATGATCCAATTAGCGGCCGACGAATTACGGATCCATTCGGTCGGGGCCGCCCCCTCCCCCCCACCTCCTCGCCCCAAGCGTTCATCGCCCGTCACACTTATTTATTTGCAGAATTTAGTAACTGGCGAATTATGACGTCATCGAGTGTCGCGGAGGCTTTGCGGGTCGTCGATATCAATTATCAATTATCAATTTATCGGCACTCGATCGAGATTAATCGTAAGCGGACACCAGTCATGTTAATTTAATACTATTTTAGAGGGACATACGTACCTACTTAGTTATGAAGGCTTTCACGTATGTATTGGCTGATGAAGTGCCCCTTGCCTCAAGTTAGTTAATCAGAAAATACATTAAATGTATAGACATGCGTTAACGCGAGCGATATTTACTACGTATCCATTAATTTCATAATTAATAAAAAATTAGCCATCAGATACATTACATTTTTCCGAAACTTTACTTATTTGTTGGTACGATGGGCTTCAGAAATCAGAATTTTAAAATGTGATAGAAATAGCGCGATAGAGATATTGAGAAAGATGCATCATAGTTTAGCAGGTAATCAAAATCTAAGTAATGTAAGCCTTTATGGTTTTTTTTATCTTCTACTCGAAGCAAACTGTCACTCTCAAAATATAAAAGTATTATCCGTAGTTTTTCATCCACCAAATATCCGACGGCTATTCATCAACGCGGAAAGAGAGCTCACCTCGGTGGCGTAACTACCGAGGAGCAGTCGGAGCGGGTGCTCCGGTGCACAAAATATTATCATTGGGGGGGGGTGCAAGTAAAGTTGATGCGAGAGCTAAAAACGTCAAACCACAAATACTGAACGAACTGAAAAAAACGAGAAACTATGGATAGGGGCGCAACGATCTGACTTCGTCACTTCGACCGAAGATCGTTAGAGACAATTAGCTCGGTATTTCATTTATGATTGATCAATCACCCGGCGTCCCATCTCACACACACGTCACAAGACTTTATTTACACTCCAGTAAATTTAGTATCGAAGGGAGGCGTTCAATATAATATAAATCTGCGCTCGTCCGAACGGCGACGTCTATCGTCCGCTGTTTGTCTTACCGTTTCTGTTTAATGAAAAACTATATTTTTCACGAACGCGAGACGTCAAAGCGATGTTCTGCTAAGCAAACTATTGTCCTTAGAAAATATTCCCGTCGTACTCATAGAAATGCGGATAGTAAAACAAAGAGAATGTTTTGAATTTTACATTTAATATGATATTATCGGACCCGACAGGGCGACGATAAGAAAAATATTGTATGCGAAAGTAATGCGTCGTTTCACAGGACGCCTGCAGTGGAGACTTCACGACTGTTCCCGTGACCACCAGGTAGATTAAGGATTATCGAGTATGCGTAATATTACCTAATACGTATTTTGGGCGTATACTAGTGATACTGATAACTGATTTAAACAAGTGTGACGTTCTCAATGGTACCTATTACCGATTCATGCCTAACGAACGATAAATCTTATGGATTGTATATATATTAGCAAATAAAACTATTCGTAGTAAAGAATTTCTACTGACATTCACAATTGGGATTTTATGTGACGAATAGCGCGAAAATGTTAATTCGAATGCTACTACCGCGATCATGACAAATAAAATACATGTGGAGGTATAATTATTCGATAACCTTATTTTAAACACTTGCGGTTAGAGGAGAAAGTCATCAAACGAATATTTCATCCCTCGTTTGTATTGTAAACATAAAGCGCCAGGCCTCTACGGATTTACGCTTTATTCGCATATGACCGACCGAACGAACGGCAGCGCCGTCACATAAAAAATAATTCCGTAGAAACAAAACGAAGTCAGATTGCGAGGAGCGACCGCAGGAAAATAGCGGTCGTTTTCCTTTACTACGTCAGTAGTCTGCAACCAATAGTCACAGTTTCAAGAAACGGCGAAAATTAAAAGTTATTAAAATAAAACACACGAATGTCAGTTGACTATAATGAGTGTTAGTTAAGTAGATTATTAGAGAAAACATTAACGGTTGCCGAATACGGTGAACGAAAAAGAAGAAGTACAAGTAAAACTGAAATGAATATCACATTCGCTCCGAATTTAGAGCATATTACGTATCTTCACAGTGGGTCAAACGACCAGTTGAAAATCAATATTCATAAAAAACAATTTATCATTTGATTGCGGAAAAACATAAATTGTTCCAAATTCGATGCGGACGTAACTAAAAAAAACTGTTTTTATGACATGGGATTATTAATTATGTGGAACTGCATCAGACGGTTCAAATTTTTAATGAGGAAGCAGTATTCACAGCGAAAATCGCAGGGAACGAAACTGAAAGGTTTGCGAGCGCTCGCCGACGACGTCGCCCTTTGACGTCACGTGCAATTTGACACGAGCAATAAGGTGTCGAGACTTAATAAGGAACGATGTTCGGCGGGCCGCTCGGACGGCGAGGAGACCGGGCGGAGTGGCACCTCACTCGGGACGGCGGTGATTTATCACCCCGACTGAGGGGCGACATTCTATCGAGACGAATCGGCGAGGGCATCGGAGATATCCGGAACAGATTCTCAGCTCGCTCCTCGTCTATGGGGGCCGCAATCATTATATCGGTTTATTGCGATGACGTATCTCATGCAAAATACGTTCACACGCATCGTACTGTGTGTAATTTAAATATTTTAAACGCTCAAGCGATAAACGAGGAAGCAAATAGCCTCGTAAATCTCCTTACCGCAATTAAAAACTCAAAGTTTTCCAGATAAGTGACGGCATATCCTTGGCTATAGCACTCGCTTAAGGGTGACGATTTCTTACAAGAGTAATCATTAAATCGCACCACCTTAACCCCAAGCAAACCGCGTTCATAAATACATTGAACCAAATTATATCGCTGAATTTGATCCAGAAGACGTCACGCTCAGTCGAATAAATCTCAAAAACAATGCTATAAAAATGACGGTTTTGTATAGGTTTATATGTATTTTATGATATGCGAGTACATTATCATAGCTGAAGGGTTTCTGGATAATATTAGATTTTTCTTTGTTTATCCCCAAATATATCTGAAATCCTTTATACGTGATAACATTTCCAAAATAAAATACCGCGCTAGGCTTGTTAAATCGGGGGTTTTATTCAGTAGGTCCACAGCCTTTCGGCTTCTATTGTATTTTACGAAATCTTTATTTCTAAAATGAATATTCAACTTCTGAATTTTAACTTCAAATTTTCTTATCCACACTCTTCGTATATGCTTTTATAAGTTTTGATGCTATTGATTGTCGGAAATCGAAGTTCTACAAAACGTAGACAAAAATCTAACTTAACTGACATACTCCTAAGCGCATTTCTCCATATTCTGCATCATCATATCGCAGGTGATAACGAGGAACGCAATAATCTTTCATGTGTCTTATACCATCGACACATTTTACTGAAGCAGAAAGCTTTTCCCGGTGTATTCGAATTCGACCGATAAACAAATAAAGGACGATTAAAAAAAGTATTGTCTTATCGCGCATGAGTACGGACGAAGAAGACAGCTCATTAAAGACTGCTTAGATCTTTACAATAGGAATAACGCAAAAGGGGTGAATCGGGCACTAGCTCGACAATAGGGTGAGATTGTAAATCAGGATAAGCGATCTCGCGGCGACTTTAAAAATCTCGAATACACTTCGCAAATAAAGGAGCGGGCGTCTGAGGACGGAGCATTGGGTGTCGCATTGTGGAGTCACGTTCCGCGGCGGTCCGAGATTAGGCACGCGCCGGCCCACGCGTCCTCCCGCCTCTCCACGCCGGAGGAGGCGGAGGGCCCGTCCCCCCGCCGATGATTGCGAAACGATCGAGAGTTTATTCGCTCGGTGCCGGTAATTATTGCCGTATAATATGGCGAATGCACGTGGCGAGACCTGTTGCACGCCGCCCACTCGACGAATGCCTCCGAAAATCGTTCGAATGTTGCGCTCGATTACTGCCGTGAAAAAATAAAATAGCGTCACGTGGGACTTGTTTTATTATAAAGAAAATAATTAACAAAGACTTCCATCATCGTGACAAAAAGGGTCAGGGCGAAAGAAAAAACTTGGTAAAATACGCTGAAAACGTGACAAACGTCGTCATAGAACCAATCATTTTATAAAAGTGAATGGGAGGTTTCTTCAAAGTTAGAGTACTAATTTGTCGAATATTAGATGTTACTATTCTAAATCGTCTGAAGAAATAATTAAAAGTAAATTATTATGAATTATTTATTATCAAACTATTTGACACAAAAAGATTCGAAACTTAATTTGATTAACCCGCGTGCACCAGAGTAATTTTCAATCTTTGCTGTTTAGAGCAATTCTTTTAAGCTGTAATCAGAAAGCTTCGAAGCAATTTAGGTAATAAAGGTGAATCGGTAAGAAGAAAAGTGCACGTTGTATTGCGGAGCAGTGAATGAAGGCGGCGCAGTGCACACACACCACACGGCGAGGGGAGCTCAATGAACCGCCCGCCCGCATAATTACTTCTTCGAATTTCACACAACTGGACGTTCATTGTTCGGCGACATACATAATTATTATGTTTGCCAATTTATAACCGATCGCCATACATATTAATTTTACTACGTCAAGTTTCATTTGATAAAACGCTGCGGTGTTTCGCTATAATGACTTAAATAAAAATCATAAAGAGCGATATAAGGGTGCGTCCAGGTTGAGCAATGAATAAGCGAACGAAGGCTTATTTTGT
>JAGVSQ010009159.1:0-13819 GCA_022683975.1 Rhyacophila evoluta | reverse complement strand
ACCGCCCACATATAATGTAGCCTGAAGATGCCGAAAGGCGAAACCCGGGTCGCAAGCAGTGGTCTCACATATAGAAGTTTACCAGCTTTAAATAATTTTGAATATATATATTCATTACTTAAACAAAACTTTCTAATACATATATTTAATTAATACATTTTTTCATACCGTCTAGAGTGTACACTATTGGTGATAGTTATTTAAGACTTGAAAAAAAGGATTCAATCATTATTTTAGATGTTTTTGGTGTGCTATTATATCACATCCCCAGTAGTCTAGTACCAATCGTGTGGACTTCGTTGCTGGTTTGAGTTTCACAACCGCATGCATTGTTTTAAAAATTCAAAGATGAGGAACTGGATGTTCAAATGCTCACCCAATCAATCCTTGTAATAATACGTATCGTGGATTATATTATGAAAATATCCAAATATTTCATTTAGAAAGCAGAAATCTTTCTGTTGTGGATATCAATATGCTCTACCTTCTGAGAATAATATTTCAAAAGCTTTTAATGTAAGCATTGAAATGAAAGCTGAAATATTTAATTGAGAAATTAAATAAGTTTTTATAATCAGGATTTCATTAAGAGGATTAAAGTTTACGAAGAAATTGTGGCTATTCAACAGATTTTTAATGTATACCAAAGTCTAATTAGAATAATTTATATTTAAAAGGAGATTATTGTTATTTAAATTATCTCGTGTAAGCTCTACCAATTAGTTTATCTGCAGGGAACAGTAAAATATTATTTTGGTCAATTGGCATATTTGTATGCAGAGTAGTTCTTCACTTCAAATGAACGTGTCTCAACGAGAAAAATGTAAAAATTCAGCTAGGCTATGCTCCGCAGGGAATAGAACACGTGCCTTTACTTTATGACCGAGTTTACTGATAACCTGTTGAAATTGAAATCTTTGTACGAAAGAATATTTTATAAGTGAGATAAAGATGACTGATAAAAAAGATATTTTATTTTAATTAATTTATCATGAATAAAATATTGACTATCGAGTTTGAAAGATGTTTGATGATAGGATGATATCAAATCGTTTTCTTTTTGATTTATTTGTTTTATTTTAATATTAAAAAATCTTCATCGTCTTTAATACTACTTCATATATGTATGTAAAAAAATACCATTTTGTTAGGTTAATTATATTCTCTTAAAAAATTCAATGTTTAACATCAATATATTGATAACTGATAAAGAACATTTTTTTTGCGCCTATTGAAACAGATAAAATATTTGAAAAATTAACACTTTTAAAAGTTAATTGAACAGGTTTGCTGTAGCAAATATACAGCAACAAAAATAATTTGACTGCTTTTTGCGCAACGCGAAGAAGTCTTGACATATTATTTTGCATGAGAATTAATTGTCAGACAATTGCTCAACCTAATGGGCATCCAGTCCTAAATTTTTGAGTCTTAAAAGATCCACCAGAATCAAACCCGCATTTCCTGGATTGATAGATGCGGATGCTAACGTCTACGTTACCGAGAAGACTTCAAAACTTTAAATGTATTATTTTAAACTAACTGTATGTATGTGTTAATATAAATAGCTCTAAGTAGCGCATAAAGATACCGGTTTAGCTTAGGTAATAATTATTAGGAAACTATTATTGAGGTCACGTAAATAAATTACGTGACTGAGAACTAGCAGTGAAAATAGAATCCAGCAATCCAAAAAAGAAGAAGAAGGTCCAGTGCTAAAACCTCATCGTCCATGGTTGAATTAGTGGATCTAATTAGAGATGATTTTGGAAGCCAGAATTTATTTCCGATTTGTTACATATCCTATATTGATAATACAACATTCATATTTTGAAATTTTTCTTCAAACTTTCAATAAGGTAGGACCTGTTTTGTTAACAGTGTAATATGGTAATGTAAGTATATTCTTAAAATACAGATTCATATTTCTTATGTTTTGATTTTATTTATTCAGAATTTATTTCCACTATTGACATATTTAAAATTGCGTGTGTAAATAAATCTCTTCTAAAAATAATACGGCGGAGCTACACGAACGTTACTTATGAGCGCATTTTTTCCACGCGTTTCTTAGTTAGTTATACATCACCACGCATGTAAATATATTAATATATCCAACACGCCTTTATCATAAGTCCTAATAAAGCAGACGGCAACAGTAAAGAAATAATTTATTTTCCAAATAGCTTTTCCGTGTAATCTTTGGGGCCCGGGTATAAGTATCGTGATATAAATGCTAATGGCGATTTTAAAGCACGTGTTAGGAATTTTTTGCAGAGGTGACCTTGGGCTGCCTGCTAAAAATGAATTTCTAGGCCAGGTTCATAAAAAAAAACCTTCCACAAAAATAATATTATGTTTCAAAAACTAAATAAAGTGAAAATTATCGCAGACATTATTTGCCAATTACACTTACTTCAAATACTTACCTCTGTAAAAGTTCTTTTTATTCTACTGTTCTAAGTTGTTTTTTTAAATATTTTTTTATTGCAAAGTGAGCTTAAATTATTACTGATAAAACTTTCTTTTTATATTTGTGTGAATTAAATTTTAATAATACTTAAATTTTCAAATTTATAATCATCTCCTTTAATTTTATATGAATGTTACATTTTCCATATTTTATATAAAAATACATTGCACAGAGAAAAGAATTGTGTTTCTTATAATATTTTTTCCAAAACAGTTTTTGTTCGTTCGTATCTCTTTTTTAATTTTAAATGAAATATCATTGAATTACAAAGTTTTAGAATCTATTTGTAGATATTTTTCTTTTACAAATATTTACATTTTATGACATCGCTACTAAATAGTGTAGGTATCTTGACATTTAAATCCTACTTCATATATTTCAATTACATTTCCAAATATATACATGGATATTAAATTTTTTTATTAATTTCCATGTTTCATTTTTTAATATTTATGCACCGGTGATAGGTGCTTTTCAAAAGTAACGCTGAAATTTTCTACTATTTTTAATTATATGTATTATGAATATTGTCGATAAGTAATCAAATAAAATTTTACATATTCATATCATATATAATCTAATATAGAGTATATGAATCTTCACACTATAAAGATGCTTACTCCAAATATTTTATATTTAGATCTAGATGCCGACTGTTTTCTTTTCAAAAATATTGGTAGCCAGCCACATGTTCAACTTATTAAGTATTTAGTCCTGAATATCTGGTTTTGATCAATCGATTCGATCGAATTTTTATAAAAAAAAACAATGGTAAAAATTAAGAAAAAACATATATTTTTCACCGCTTTAAAAAATCTACAGCAAATGAAATATTAAATAACAATATTTGACTTTTGTTACTAACGTTTCAAGAAGTTAATGTAATTTTTTATTCAAGTTTTGAAAGTAAATATGTACATTATACTGTATAACATTCTGAAATGAATTAAACTTTATCAAATACGTGTTTATGATATTTAATAATAATTTCATAGTATTATTATTATTAACGACAAAAAGTATTAGTTTAAATAAATATTATATTTCTTACTATGACTTTTATAAATACCCAGCAAAAATATGTGTACATTTAAAATATATCAATACACTAAAACCTTCAATACTTTGTTGCTTTCAACACATAATGATCAATATTAGTTGAATCATTCTGATATTGTATTTGATAATATAAAACAAATAAAGCTTGCCCAAAACAATTTAATTATAAATCAGATAATTTCGTTTTATATTTAATATCACTGATGGAATGTTTATTGAATAATAATTATAAATAATAATAGTAATCCGAATAATGTATTATGGTTATACAATTCAGTTGTTAGCTAATATGTCTTTACAATAATTATTGTATACGATATGTTTATATTACATTTTATCAATATTCAAAACTAATTTACACAAGTGTAATATTGTATACCTTGATTAAGTCAAAAGTTACCTCTTTGACCAAGTAAGTAAGAATATTTGCTTCGACACACAATATGGCGAATTCATTACATGTAGCTGAAAATTACTAAGATGTACAAGTTTACAGGATCAAACACTTTAAAAACTTCAATGATTGGCTAAAAATCAATCCAGGCGAAAAACCGTACGACAAAAAAAGTCTTCATTTATGATAATATATATTATAAACGCGTTGCAAAAATGTTAAATAGAAATAACAGCAATTAGATAATGCTAAGTACGTATCATAGTTTAAAAATAAATATGTGTATGCATTTTTTTTATACCATGTTTGCTCCCGACGTGAAGTATACCCACTCCAAAAGAAGATTTTATATTGATCTTCGTAATGTGAAGACGTCTTGACAGATTATGTTTCACGGAAATTATTTGTCAGACAATTACTTAACCCAATAGGCATCCAGTCCTGCTTTTTCGGATTTTCCGACAGATGGGGAATCGAACCCGCATTCCACGGATTGCTAGGCGCGCACGATAGCAACCACGCAGCCATGCTACCGGGAAGACTAAAATTCGTTGAGAATAATGTAATGAAATGTATGCTTACTTTAATTGTATAAAATGAAATATAATAATACAAGAACAATATGAAATTTAAAAATAATAGTAAACAAAATGAATAATACGTAATTTGTTTTGAATTTCTCCATAGCAATTAAAATATAAAAGTGAAATTTGAAAATTCAAAGTAACGTTTGAATTTTATATTACAAATATAAATATAATTTGTAGTTGTAGTAGGTTCATAGTAAGGGTGCTGAGTTTATTTTGAATTCAGGCTTTTTAAAGATAAAATAAAAAGTACTTTGGACAATGTCAATCAACAATTTACGTAGTTTGAATCTTGTTTTTACATCTTTACGATTTGTTGGTGTTTTTGTACTCTAATGAGACAGCAGAAAATATGTGCGGAATAAAAAAACAACTTGTTCTTCCGTCTTTTATTTTTATTTCAAAAACAGAGCACAGAATTACTAAGTCGTTTTTATTTGAGATTTTGTGCTTGCCTATGCATCTACCTGTTTTATTTAGCAGTAAATCATTTGGCTCCAGTAAAGTCATCTGAGAAATTTCTTATATTCTTTTAGCCTTATAAGATGTAGTACTGTAGGCAGTTTGTAGTTTTATGTATTATACTTTTACCAAGACGTTTTTACTGTGTCTACCAAAATTGGCAGCGAGTAAGTACTCTCAGTTTTGATTTTCATTATCTACGCAAAAAATAAAAAAACCAAAGGTTCCCAAAAATTATACCATTTTAAACATATAATAAATACGAATTATTATTTATACCGTTACTCTACATATAGGCCCCGGCATAAAATATATTATTATCTAGCTAAAAGTCCAACTGATTGGCTTATTAAAGCTACAATTGAATTTATTTTACGATACTAAAATGTATCACCAACGCATTACAATGCTAATTTGATATACATATATTATATTTAAAGAAGAAATATGCATTTCAACAAGCAGATTTCAGTATTTTTGTAACTGAATATTTTAATATGAAATATTTATGGTGTAATAAAAAGACGGTAGCGTAGTTGGTAGCGTGCACGCCTAGCAATCCGGTGAATGCTGGTTCAAATCTCCATCTGCGAGACTTCTAAATTCCGAAAATGCAGGACTGGTTGCCTATTAGGTTGAGTAATTGTCTGACAAACAATTATCGTAAAAAATAATCTGTCAAGTCGTCTTCACATTGCGGAGATCCCTATACTCCTCTTTTGGAGTGGATATCTTCATAATGTGTAGATCCATCTGCTCCACGTTGGGAGTAAACATGGTATACTAAAAAAAAAAAAAAAGTATAAAACTTTCATCCCTTCAAAACATTTTTGCGTGTATAGTTTGATATAATGGAAACTCGTGACTATTTATTAAAAAATAAACTAGTGTTTAATTGTAATTGCTTTTTTATATTATTTTGATGTTTTGGTTTCTTAGGTTTATCTTTTTTATACTTTTTCATTATGAAGAAAAAAATCAACGTGTTAATAAAACGACTATATAATTTTAAACTGCAGTGTTTCTGAAACTTTACTTGCATGGAATATATTTGAGATTTGACTACAATCTAATTAACAAAGATATTAATCTACTTAGTAGTACAATAACTGAGTTTGTGTATACTTTTAGCGTTAAAATATTCATGTTCTCGGTTTCTTGACCAATACTCATTACTACCAGTGGCATTCATTAAGTATTCAATTTTAATAATAAAAAAATGTTCTATTCTTTAACTAAAAATAGATCTTTGGATAAATAAATTCTTGAAGTTAAAATATAAAGTTTCATAAGCACATTGGCATACGAAATAATTTTTGATTAGGTTTTTAATACCTGAAAAAAAAATACATACTTCAAAACTTTACAGTCAAATAATTAAAGATCACAGAAACTAATAAGCCCAACCAATTCTAACCAATTAAGACTTTACTAAGAGCAAATATATATAATTCGCCTTAATATAAGTCATATTGTATTTATTTCAACAGTTAAATTTATAAACCGATTCATTTTTCGAGTAATCTAATGCTGATTACGTTTTTAATAGTATTATGAATATTTTAAAACCATTTACTTTTATGCATGATTTTCTACATAAATTATTTCAATCTACTGAATTTAATACTCTTTGAACTTAGAACTCAGTAATTGTATGTTAAATGAATACTTCAAATAATTTTGAGCATCAAAGTTGGTAGCATTGAAAGAAATCAGATGGAAGTCTGTTATAAGCTTAAAGCTTTAAGTATCGAAATTAATTATTTATTTTATCTTCAAACTGGTGCAATTCTAATTTTTTAAAGGAAATTTAGTAAAAATGAATAAAATTTGGTTGCTAAAATCCAATGATTATAGCATGGTGAAAACAATTATTTCGAAAAATATGAGAACATATAGGTGACATCGGACTTTGGATGAACAATTTGGCGATATTGAGAACCAGAATAAGAGAATGTTTATTTAACTATTCATAGAAGTTTTGGTTTATATGTGCTATTTAAAGCTGTGTATTTGAATGTATTTAAATCAATATTATTCATAAAGACTCTTCTATAAATCAATTCATTGTACTGAACAACATAATTATTCAAGTGCTATTGCTGGCTACATAAATCTAGTTTACTTAAGACAGGCAAATTTACTCAATATAAAGTTAACTTGCACGCCATTTACGAATAGATTCTTATTAATTACGTAGCGCTTAATTCAATTCGCAAGCTATTCACAACACGACTGAACGCCATTCCTGATCAATATACATAGTAAATAATAAAGACACTTAGAGAGAGCTTGTTGTTTTAACACAGTTGTATATGCGTCATAACTTAAAACGATAAGAGAAGACACGGAAATATCTAGTTAAATTGTGTTAATTCATACGGAAGATAACAGCGATATTAATTGTTAGACTTCAATGTAATAGACAATTAGCTACATAACTTTGTTTGCATGAAGTATTTTACGTACTCGCTTTAATGGGAAAATGATCAAAAAGCTTCCATTATATTCTGTAATAAAGTTTAGCAATAATAAATACAGCCATTATTTAAAATTTGAAACCGTATATACAAAATACTATTTATAACCAGGATTTCTACCAGAATTGCACAACTTTATTTTATGTATCGATATCTTAATATATACATTTATATAATACCTTTTATCCATATATCGAGCCTAAATATGAATCTGAAAGACCAATAATATTTAGCGTTTGTTATAGTATTAATTAATTTTTAAAATCAATAGTTTTTTAGGTTAATTTCAAAACTTTCATATCAAAGATAGCTTGATCATTTTCTTTGAATGAAGTATTACATATTCTCTGGTATGAGCCATTGGTATACAATGGAAATATATTGTGGATGAAATATATATTTATAACAGAAAACACATTTCAAATTAGTATGAAATTAAAATCAATTTCTATCATGCATGATTAATCGATTAATAAATTCAACGAATTAGCATAGTTCTAACAAAATATCAATGTGTGTACCGAACTTTCCAATGTCATCAATATATCGTTCAATATACATATAATCGTAAAGAGCTTTTAATCACTCAAAAACTAATACATATTCAACAAAGATATGTTGATTTAATTTATGTTTATTAGTTTAAGGTATATTTTTCTTCAAAATATGCAACAAAACTACGAAAAAAAAAATAATGAAAAAATGTTTACTTAAATAAATATAAATGCCATATTCTTACTTATGTAAATGTAAATTAAAAATACATGTTGAAAGTAGACGAGTTATTGTGAGGTAATTTTTTTTTTTTACTTTTTTCTGAAAAAATAGCTTTGAAAAGCTCACTTCGCTATCTGTTGAGGTTGGAAGTCTGGAAAAAAGGCAAAAGTACCTCGCAGATAGACGGACTAGATTAAAAGTGCAACCGTCTAACAAACGGATCCTCTATTACTGAATTGATGGCATGTGTGCAGTTGAGTTCAAAAGGACGTGGTGTCATGTTTAAAAGTTAACCAGTACATATATTATGGAAGATAAAGTCTTTTGCAAAGAATGTAAGAAATAAAACTGTTTATTTGATTGTTGAATGGCATGACCTGTTTTATTTTAACACTGCAGCTTAATTTACTTTACCAATAATATATTCAAGTGAGTTTATATCGTGTGTCATATCTATATTGTATATTTTTATTTAAGATACATCTATGTTATGTTTATAACTTTTAAAGACAACCGTCGAAATTATTAAGAACCTAGTTTTAACCTATTTATAAAGTTAAGTTATTTAAACTCACAAAGATTAGAACAGTTATATACTTGGCCATAAATCATATCGATACTAACCATATGATTTTCCATAATGTGAGAATAATCACCCAAAAAAATGATGGATTAAATATATATAATTAAAAAAATATACTTAAGAATCATTCGACAGCCGATTGCTCAAAATATTGACTTACCAATTTTTTAGCTTCATTAAAACATGTATAATACTCGTAGTTGCGGAATACCAACTTGATATTTCAGATACCAAAGTATATGAATATGGAATTTTAGAATTTAGTCCGGAGATATGTCTAGCTATCGACAAATATGTTGCTTATTAAGAATCTAATTTAAGAGAAAAAATAATAATTATCGTTTTCAATGTACCATATTTTTTAAAGTGTTTTTAAAGAAAAAAAATCCATTTTCTACAAAATGGTAATTACAATTGTATAAATATTTAATAATTGAAGTGAGCTTTTTTGTTTAAATATCTGGGAGAAAATTGCTTTTAAATGAGGAAACTTTGAGGGTCATAACGTAACCACAATAAAAGCTATATTTCCGTTAAAGCGCACCGTCAGCATTTGAAAAAGTTCCTGTAGAAAAGCTAGTCTTACCTGCAAATACAGGAAAGTAGAATCGTAAGCTGCATGAACCAGGTAATGGGGTCTCTTGGTCTTTTTGTCACGTATGGAACTTTGTTTATATGGCTGTTGTCAGGCTCGTTATCACCAAATGTTTCGTCTGCTTTATTCCATGGCCGATTACCGACTGATTGAAAAAGTTTCAGTCGATGTTGTGATTTTTTTTTGCGATAGGAGAAATCACTTCTGAAAGTCACTGATGATGTGTATATTACTAAATATAATTCTACACATTTATTATTCGAAGAAAAAAAATATTGCAAGAATATTTATTATTAAATAAAATTAAACAAATTTAGAGACTTCAAATGAAATCTCAGATTTATAATCAAAACTTGAATGCCATAGATACAGCAAAAATTGAATTATTCTTTTGCCAAACTTAACATATCATCTAAGATTTTTACAATATAATTGAATTAATGTTGTACTTTAGTTATAATCGACATGATATTATGTCCGGCAGAGTAAGGGAATGCTTGTTGGAATAAGATGAGGAAGAAGAACTAGCAACTGGCAGAAAATCTCGGTGGTGCTCCGTAGTGGCATATGGCACCACATAAGAAGTAGATACAGAAAAGGATTTTACAAGAGTATGAGATTTTTGTGTGTTCATTTAAAAAATTAACAAAAATGGTAATACATCTAATATGTTTTTATTAAATTCATACCTCATTTTATGATGAACAAAACTTTATCATGCTATTTTTTTATTTGCAGTTTGACATGATTATTAATATCCTACTATTAATACAAAGTTTACCAAATTTTGGTTGAAATGGAATATTGTGATAATATAAATTTAGAACCTGAAATATATATCAATTCAAATGACGTGTAATTACAAAATAAATAATGTATTTTACCAATTACGATATTTTATAATAAATACAATTTTAAGTTTGTAAAATATTTTTAGATGTTTAAGGTTATATTAAAATAATATAAAACGTCAAATACGTTTGTTTGAATTGCATGTAAAAGACGGTTTTACCCGTGGCATATTTTTTTTTTCGAAAAACGCTACCGTGTGGAGAAAAAACATTTTTTCCAGACAAAAGTTTTACGTCCTTTAGAAAAAAAACATTTCTAAACTATGCTCGTATTCTCATGGGGCTTTCCAACTTGGTCAAGTAAAACACTTGACTTGCTTTTGTATGCAGCGGTGAGTAACTTGTACAAGTACGTTAAGACAGACAAAGTCAAATTGCGGTCGTAGACGATACATCGTGTATAATAATATTACATAAATAAACGCAAAAAAGTATCTTGGATTTTTCTTTCAAGTTTATCGCCAAGACTTTACGTATTTTGCGAAGATAACAAATAAAAATTTTCAGAAGCCGGGCTGAAATGACTTAAGGCAAAACATCATAAGGGTTTGGTATATAGTTTTATTATTGCCTCATTCCAATAAAAAATCTTTTGAGCTTAAATGAACTAGTTTGTAACAATCCTATATTTTTAAGGCTGCCTAACTTACACAGAAAAAAACGTAAATATTTTATATTAATTTTCAAGCCACAAAAAGTATTCGCTAAAACTATTTGAAATTCGATATTGTAAAACGGGGTGAGTATAAAGTTTTATATTTTTAAATGTAAATAAAAGCACAATATTTTTTAGTTTATTTAGAATTGTTAATATGGTACATGGCTTGTATTGTATTATATCATGCTTAAAATTCAAACACATAACTTTCTTGAAAGCTATCATTCATTTTGGTTTATTATTAAGTAAAATTAGTCAAAGCTCACATTGACTAAATGATATTTTTTTCTTATATATGTGTCATAATTTAGTAAGATATATATATATATTTAATAAACTACCCAGATTGTTTATTTATTTTTCGGTATTTTAATAGTAAAGTAAGTCCATTGATTTTATAAAAATAAATCTCACATTTATACATAGACACTTCTTGCAATGGAAATTTATTTACTGTTTTATTTTCATTCAGCGTGTCATTTACAAACAAGATATAAGTATCTTTACTATTTCATCAATTATTCGAATTAAATTACTTTGATATATTCTTGATTTAAGAAATATTTTACAGTTTTTTTTACTGTCATATGTAATTTTTTTTATTTTTACAAGATTTCTGATTGTATGATAATTTACGTACTGGTATATTTCAGAAAAAAACTGAAAACTCTAACTGATTTGCTTGATTTGCACAGCATCTTAATGAATATAACTGTTTCTCATATTGCACGCTTGTACTAAAATGTATTATTTATATTACTAGGATTCATTCAAATACATAAAATTTGACATCACAATACACTTAAGTTGTATAAGCTCAAACATAGCATTGTTTACTTGTGTGTAATCAAAATGTCAATGCCTCTACCACCGATGTTTTATACATTATAAACACCATAGCTATTAGTTTAGCATCAGTCTATCATTAGTTTTTACAACAATATTAATTTTGAGGATATCCCAAGAGCAAATATTTTTGAAAAATCTGAGTAATTTTGACATATTTGTAGCTATTTCGTAGTTGGTACTTTAGTCAAAAAAGTGTTTAATACCATGTTAACATATTTTGAATATCGATTACTTAAAATTTTCATGATATAATGTAAAGAAGAATAAAATATGCTAAATAACCAAATCACTTTTTTCAATATTCTTTTTATAATATCATAAAACTATTCTGAATAAGCGAATCGAACACATTTTTTTTAAAGAAAAATACATACAAATTTATGGAACTATAAAATAATAATTTAATACTTTATTGGACTTCACTGTTTGACTCCGCAGTTCGGTGTGAGTTCCACCACAGCTCAAGGTAAACTTTCACAAAGTTTCTGGCTTCCCACTTCCACAAGAAAACTACATAACATTATAATATAAACCTGTGCCCCAGTATCTGGAGTATGACTCTTAGACGGCCGGTAGAAAACTAGTCCAGTTAGATTACATGCCGGTGAAGACAATGGCGATTTGCGGTGAGAAATTCATATATAAAAGCTCAAATCCATTTATAAAAGCTTCGTTATAATGTTTTTTACTTCAGTTAAAGTAAGTCAAATAAATATTTACATATTTTCTTATTATTCTAAAACAATGTACTGATGTAGCTATACTGTTATTTATGGTGGATATATCAACGGCTCAGTGCAAAGATGTTGAGTTTTTTTCTATCTGTAGCATATTTAGTTCATTCAAAAAACAATGTTTAAATTCATAAAATCTTCATACTGTGAATAATATGTTTAAAAAATTGTCAAATACTTTGGATTATAAACGCATATTACAGTTAGAATCTGACATTTGAAAATATTCACTACTAGAAAAAGAAAATATGTTTTGTAAATGTTTATCACCATTAAGTATCTATTGGCGAACACCAAAACAAACGTTTAAAGTAAATTATGCTTACTTATTCCTATACAAGTAAGTATATGGCCACTGTCTCAGCAGAATAACTAATTTCTTTCAATATTTATGACAACAAAAAAGTTGAAACAATATTTTTTTTACTATGTTCATATTTCTTCTCCATCATTTTTTCTTGTCAGCTAATTGCTCAGCCCAAATTCGGTTGTGAATCATACAATTAAAAAAAAAAGTGTAACAGCTATGTGAACACGTAATCTATGGTACTGAAGGTGCATGATTGCCTATCAACTTATTAAATGATGCCACTAGAATTGTTTAAAATATAACTTTATTTTGTAAAACTATTAGTAGAAACCATCATTTATCCTTGTGTAGTATTGTATAAAGGCTTATCCACTTATTTTCGTTCATGTGCTTAGCACTTCTACTCACTTCCTTTTAACGTCTTTATTACATCCACTCATAAGTTATTAAACCATCTCCGGCCTACCTCCACTCGAGTTTCTTGTCGTACTTTATTATATCGACCAATCAAATCATACCACTCGTCCAGTTGCTTCATTTTCTTTTTTATATATATATTTATTTATGTAGTTATATAAGAACATTAAGTGACCACATAATCCATATATATAATACGTGATAAAATCACTTAATTTATGATATTTAATTAAAAGATTTAACTTAAAAAGCTGGATATCTCTTAGGTCAAATATTTTCACGTTGTCAAAATATGGCGAAGATCATGTTTTACGCATAATAAACTGTTTTGAATTGAGTATTAAATATTATCAAACTTTTATAATAAATCTTCAATAGTTCAAAAATAGTTGTATTATGTAATATATTGAGATATAAGAAGAGGAAACTTTTTCCGAAGTTATTAAAACTATAACACAAAACAATCAATAAACACGCTAACACCATTTATTTAAATGTTTATCATTTGTAAATAATGGAAAGATTCATTTTTATATGTAATCTGGTATATTTTTTGTATGTAAATAACATAATCATGTTATTTATAATAATTAAATATAGTAATTAATATTTTCGACTGATGGTGCTTGATGGAAATTGATTTTAAATTC
>JAGVSQ010009157.1:0-13821 GCA_022683975.1 Rhyacophila evoluta | reverse complement strand
GTTCAATAACAGGATCAGTGGCAAAAACCTTATTTTCTAAGTTGTTGGCCAATTGCTAAATTTCAGAAATATCTTTAGACGTAAATTTATTTAGTTTATTAGAAATGTGATTATCACTATCATTGCTACTTTCGGCATTTCCTTTTTCGTTGCTTGATACCATATAAATCAATTCTTCTTCGTCTATTTCTAACCGCGTAAACTCTCTTCCAGTGTCGCTTATACCAAACAATAATTCATTATGTGGATAGTACCCGATGGTCTTTTAGAACATATAATTCCATAGGTTAGAAAAAAAGGCAGGTAAAATATAGTTTTTCCGAAAGCATCCGCAGCGTGTGACCACATACTCACATCTATTATACTTTATAGATATGACACTACGAACTATGGTTCTTTAGCTATCATTAATAATTTTATAGCGAAAACAAAAGCCTTCTATAATATAATTGTCTAAGCTCTAGAAAAATGATGACCAGAAGATAATAAATAAAAGTATCAATACTTAATAACAGTTAAAAAAACTGTGTCTCTATTATAAAAATAATTGTATTCGTAAGAAATTTGATAAAACGAATAAAATCTCTAAATTTATCATAAAATATTAAATTGCTTATGACAATAATGTGATATTATATTGACAGAGAGGTAAAAAAATCTGTCAAACTACATCTTTACAATGTGAAGATCTATATAACCTATTTCTGGAGTGTTAATTTTACAATGTTGAGATATTTATGCTCCAATATCAGAGTATAATGATAAACAATATGAAACAAATATTTTATTAAATATAACAGTTTTGCTGCCTTCGGTGAAGAGATCCAAATAGAAATAACACTATAGGGTCACTTCGAAAGCTTTCAAATTTCTAAAAGCCCGTGAGCTAAAGCTTTCTTTTAAAACCGTATATTTTTTATTGAGCTTAAATACATCTTTTAGTGCGTTTTTATTATCGAGATCTTGTTTACAGAAATATAACGTATCACAGGCGATGTTTTGTAAGGACTTTTTTGAGTTATTTTTCCGCTTTTTCGGAAACGTATTTTTATCGGGTTATCACAAAATATTATCCCTTTTAAGTAGGTCTTATCTTATACGTATATTTCGTATAAAAATAGCCTTTTTATTTATTAATATATATCAATCTTTTTATTCTATTTTTTTTAGAATTTTCTTTCTTTCCTTAAGTGAAAAGAATATATATTATATTGTGCCTTTAAGAAATCTCTACAGCTAACCAATATTTTTAGTTTATATTTCGAATCTCTACTAGATATATTTGTATACGCTTAGGCAGATAAAACAAGTATCTGGCTGATGTCAGAGAATGCTGGCACTGCTCAATGATATGCTCCACAAGAGAATACCGTAAAAAGAATTTTTCATCTCATATTTATAATGGTGACACAAAATGGTCACAGATGTGTACCAAACTTTAAATAGGAGTAGAATAGTGTTATTAGTTAAACGTAGTGCACCAATAAAAAATGATACTAATTCACAAAGGAATTAGTCTTTACTAAAACATACAGCATATATTTAAAAACAATTTTTATTTTCAAATTTTGATTTGGTTTGATTTTGAATAACTGCAATAGTGTATTATTTAACTACCCGGTTAGCGTAGTTGGTAGCGTGTGCGCCTAGCAATCCGGGGAATGCGGGTTCGATTACCCATTTGTCGGATTTTTTAAATCTGAAAATACAGGACTGAATGCCTATTGGGTTGAGCCATTATTTGACAAATTATTCTCGTGAAAAAATAATCTGTCAAGACGTCTTCACATTACGAAAATCCATATACTCCACTATCAGAGTAAATATCTTCGGTTGTGTAGATCCATATGCTCCACTTTGAGTACATGGTATAAAAAAAATATTTAGCGTAATTTTAGCCAGTATATTAAAATTTAGTTGAACATTAGAAAGATGAAGTTAAAGTTGTTATTCAAAGTTTATCTAAATAACTATTTATCTTTTATATGTTTCACATTTATCTATGTCTTATTATTATGGTCTTACAACATGAGTAGTCATTATATGAATATTATATGTGCAATCAATTAAAATCTACACATAGCACTGAATACAAGATTTTTTAATTAATTTCAAGATAAATGTTTTTATTCATCGGGTTGTAATACATCGAATATATAAATGAAAGAATTCATTTAAATATAAATATACAAACATTTTGTATATATAATCACATAAACAATATAGAAAAAAATTAATTCCATTTGTTTATGATTGTTCAATTTGTTGTCAACTAAATTATATCGAGGTAACTTTCAACCGTGTTGTAAAAGCTCATGAAAAAAAATACTGAACAATCTTCCTATTACTTTATAATACAGATAAAGCTTTTCACATAAAAATGAACCTTAACCGTATTAGCATAAAGCTTTATGATACGAATTTCATGATTAATACTAATATTATAATAAATTATCTATGCCTCATTTAATCTTATATGGAAAAAAATCAAAAACAACGATGAACGCCATCAATCTTACAAACATCAGAATCTTGATGTGTTCAAGCCGCTTAAAATATTTCGTTTGTCTCACAAAAGGATGTACAAAAAAAATATACTTTGCTTACAGCGCACGCGTTTGCATCAACATCTGGATTGTATTTAACTTATTCAGTTCTGATAAAGTTCCGAATGAGTTATAGTGAATTTCATATTTTAAACTTTCAAAAAAGCTTTTGAATCACTTAGCACGAATATTGTCCGCATAAATCTCATTTTATCTAACATGCACACATGGTTAATCTGCATACACTTTGACGAGTACATATTAATATGACAAAGAAAAAAAATCAATTTAAATAATTTTTTATACATATGAGGAGATCAAAAACAAAAACGCCACCTCTTATATAAAAGCCATTCAAGTAAGTTGTTCATATTATATTAATAAAAAAAATATAAATTTCCGCATTATCTCATATAATATATATATCTGGTCATTTAAACTCGCATATTAATATAAAATTATGTCACTGGCTAAAATTGAGATTATTAGTTTAGATACATATAGGATATTTGAGAATGTAAGTTTTGAAAATAAACAACATTTTAAAGTTTATTTTACATGGAAGTTTGAAGTAGTTGAAATTCTAATATTATCTACTGTGAAAAATTTGCTATATACTCACTGATCAAACGTATACTTTCTGTATTTCAGATGTATCGATATTTCATTTAAATCTTATTATGTATAAAAATGAGTGTTTTTATTTAATTACTTTTATTTCAATCGTGAATCCCAAAAGTTGACCATATGGTTAATAAACCTCAATTACAATTGGAATGCGATGAAGCTGCGGTATGGAAAACCGCTGCAATAAAAAATTCTATTAATTTCGTCTTTCTAAATCAATCTCAAGATGGTTTATTTAAGAAATTTATTCATTACATTCGAATGAAAATATTTACAGATATTTTGTTAGGTGAAAATTTGACAGATACTTTCAAACATTTTCTCCTTCATCCACCAAGCACTCACAAGCGTTGTACTTTTACAAGCCATGTTAACGAAAATATTAGCGCCATAACTGTTTCAAAAACAGCTTTCCAGGATCTTGGTTGGTTTGCACACAAGCTAACATGGTTCCTATTCTAACTAACTCCTACAAATATGTTGTAACGTGAAAAAAAAATGTATTGATAAGAGATCTCTCTTCTCGTAAGATTCTTCAGTTTTTAGAAGCTATACAATTATTTGTCATATAAAACAAGCTGCAATTGCTTATTGCTTCAACAAATTTTAGATACAAATTCTAGAACCTTTCAATTAATATACAAAAATACATTGATTAAAGCTATACTGAGATTAAAATAAATGATATTTACAGTGAAAAAAGTTATCCAAACCATGAGTTATATGAATCATTAAGATTGAGTCGTTTCAAATATGTTATTCTAAATAGTTTCATTAAATATAAAAGCAGTACTTACAAATTATCTACCTAATAGCCGAACTGTCCGACAAGTGATCAAGCCGACTAGCATTTTATTGTGAACTGCCTGTGTTTTCACGTGTCCATCTCCACGACGTGATGATTTATTTTGTCAGATGTATTCACAAATATTAATCATATCAGATTACTACTCGATCCATTAGACATCCAGCCATGCATATTTTAGTGTATTCCTCCTTGATAGCCAAGAGGTTAGCGTGCGCACTCAATTTCTAGTCTTCTGGGCGTAAAAATAAATCTTGGACTGGATGCTTAATGGATTAAGCAATTTATTGTCAGACTCCATTTTCCGAGTTCATATCTTCACACTGTGTATATCCATTTGCTCTACTTTCGGAATCTACATACTAAAATAAAAAATACTGCAGTCAAAATCGAGCTTGTAACCTTTGGCACTGAAGTGGACGGTGAATCTAATTAATAGCAACAATAAAAATAACAGGGAGTTTACAAAATAAAACAAAGTTTGATAATTACATTTAGTGTAACCGCAACTATCACTTCACTTTGGAAGATAAAGGTTTTGAGTACTGGAGCTAACATGTTAGTGTATACTTACATGGGTTTAAAATAGCCCAAATGGCATTCAAAGAAGTGCAAAATGTCCTTAATGTAGCGGTTTTGACCCGACACTAAGATTATGAGATTTGCCTTCTCATGAACACGTCCTTTGTTCACGAACCACTCATGTAGCTTAATCAGTTTTTATCGTAACTATTAATATTTTTTTAAGAATACTATTATTAATTCTAATAAATTTTGAAGACTTATCACTATTTGTAATACCAGCAAAAATGCTCTTCTTCTTCTTTTCTCTTTTTTCTTAAAGTCTTTTTTTTCTGAATTATTTAAAATCAATTTCCATCAAGCACCATCAGTCGAAAATATTAATTCTTTTTTTTTTGCTGAATTATAAAATGTAGCACTTTTAGCAGGCACTCTAGTCTAAACAAAGTTAAACGTCACATCTAATTCCACTATGCTAAAATTTCAAGGAGTCCTTCTAGAAAAAGTGTTTTTTGCGCCTAGAAATCTGGGGACTGCGGGTTCAATTCTCACTCCTGTCATTTTTTTAAATTCAAAAATGCAGGACTGGATGCTTTTTACTTTCAGAATGGATATCTTCACATTGTGTAGATCTATAATATAACATTTTTAGTAAATGGCCATATGACATGTAAACTGTAATAAAAAAATGCTTTTTAGTTATTCTATACAACGTGCTTGTTTTAAATATCCTTTGAATTTTAGTATGGTGGAATAAGTTCATTTTGAAAATATAGCCCTCATATCAGCTATAAAAATCTTTATCTTATTTCTGTGGCTTTCAAAAAGCTCTTTGAAGGCCCATTTTTTTTTCTTGATAAGATAATCTGAGTCAAATGAGAAAAAAAAGTGTCACAGAAAGTATTTTTATAAATGATATCCGTTTCAAAACATGTGTAGCATATGGATTATACAATAAAAATATGTTTACTGACGGATTGTGCTAGTTTCATCTTTCCAGCCAGCTGAAAGACCGCCAAGTATCTGATGCACTGCGAAAATTGAATATAATGGATCCACGCTATAAATGAAGATGTATTGACATTTTCAACAATAATACATCACGTTATCACTCAATTACTGAACTCATTGGATATCTAGTCCCACAACTTTCAATTTTTTTACAACCTAATATCTGTGGGACTTGAACCCGCTACGCCTGACTCAGAAACGTGCACGATAACCCTTCAGCCACCGGGAAGACCATCTATATACTATAGATATATATGTTTTAATGATTTGAAATCTTTAAAAATAAACTGGTCTCATACTTGAATTGAATACGCAGTAAGCAGGTTCTTGACATCGACACATGTTTTTTAATTGTGACCAAAAACAAAATATTTTTAGATCGCAGATCAAAAAGCATTCGATGAATTGGAACTATGTATCATTTATTCTCACTCCAACCGTGAATTCTTTCAAAGAAAGATGCGCACGTTGATAATCATTCTAGGGTTCTCCTTTTTAACAGGCCAATATTCCGGGATACCGGTAAAATCGGGATAACGATTAATACTTTAATACAACAATCACAACATTATTAATTATTTAATATATTTTTTTGTTAATTATTCTAAGTAAAAATTTACTTGAATATCTAATTGATAATAGTGTACCATCGGATTTTTTTTAATGGCAAAATAAAATATCTTTATATATACACACATACACAAAATTATTTTTACTAAATTGGCCTTACAAAAAAAGATAAAAACATTGATATATATGAAAAAAAGCAACGGATATTAAAAAAATCCTTTAAATTATTGTATAAAAACGAAATATTATAATGCAATGCCATACAAATTTATAAAGGAATGAACACTTTACTGTTAATAATACTGTTCAAGTAAAAATGACAATCGTTTAATAATTATATGCATAACGTAACTTCTGCCTATTTTGGATTTTATTACATTTAAAAATCGGTATTTTTTTTTTTCTAATCTTAGGACATTTTGGATAAGTACAATTTTTAAGATGCGGGGCTAAATATCTAATTGGCTGGCTGGTTGTTTAGCAACTAATTGTTTTTAAAACAGTCAAGTTTATGAAAAATCACACTATTGAAATCCATATCGGCCGTCCAATTGTAAAACCTAGCAACTATAAATTTTTGAATAAATATTTTTCGTAATTTTGCTATCATTTTGTGTGAAATCGATGTCTATAATTGTCAGTTTCGACGTTTATTGGTAAAATATGTTTTGAACCTGAACAAATTTGTTGGTAACCTTAATAAAATTAAGTCAAAATGCTTACGGGATTTTAAAATTGAGTAGCCAATATACTGAACATAATAATAATAATGATTATATTTTTTTGTTTTTAAAATATCGGTATAGTATTGTAGTATAAATGAGCGTTTTAAAATATAAATAAAATATTACAAAAAAATAATTCATTAAAATACCGGAAGTTATAATAAATATGATTCATAATACCGGCTTATTTTTTATCTGGCCTCGCATTCCCTATTGGCAACGTGTTCCTTTGCGAAAGACTTTTCTCGGTTAGTTTAAAAATTCTTTTGATATTTTAATGCGGGAAGCGAACGCGCCCAGAGCTTTTTCTAATAATAAATCCCGAACGGCGCCTGTTGGTTAGTTTGGGAAACGTTGACATTTTTTAACACAAGTCAAACGAATCTATAGTGTTACGTGAAGTGTTCGGAAATCAACACAGAATGGTAAACTTTCTGTGAATATTTATAATAAATATCAAGTGTTAAGTGAGTTTAAAAAAAAAAACTAAAACAAGTGTGCGGTATCGAACAGTACCAATATTTTATATTGCGTGAAATGTAGAGTGTATGTGTGTCAATATCCTATCTTCAGTGCGTTGACACTGCGTTCTAAAAATGTCTTTCTATGATATTTACAATTTTTAAAGAATTAATCAGCCAACTGAAAGAGTACGAGAAAGAAAAATAGGACAATGCGTGACAACAACTCGTCATTAATATTTAATTTGCGCTCTAGTCATTCATCTGCAAATTGTTATATTATTTTAATGAAATTTGAAAATTTTAAATCTTCTAAATGTATATTTTATCCTATTTGTGTCATATTAGTTCTTTGGCGAAAGACATTTCAAAATGAATACACCTCTTATGAAAGGTTTTGTATTTACTACATTTATATAAATGTAACACCTACCTCTTATACGTAGTTATTTGACGAGACTACTTCCAAAGTCTCTTCTGTAGCGTAGTTGGTATCGTGCGCGCCTAGCAATCCATGGAATACGGGCTCGATTTCCCATCTGTCAGATTTAAAAAATCCGAAAATGCAGGACCGGATGCCCATTGGGTTGAGTCATTTTCTTACAAACAATCCTCGTGAAAAGTAATCTATCAAGACGTTTTCATATTGCGGAGATCAATATACTACTCTTTCAGAGTGGATATCTTCACACTGTGTAGATCCGTATGCTCCACGTTATGGAAAAACATGCTATGGAACAATCACACTTTACTAAAATTTAAAATATAATAATTTTAAAAATTGTTTAATGTTTTTTTCAATGCTTATGAAAAAGTTTGTGTCTATTAGTTTACATTCTATATGGTTATGTTATGCATAAAACACTTGTTCAAAATCTTCCCCTTTAAATTTGACAAAGTTAAATAAGTTCATTTTGCAACTACACCCATCATTTGAACAACTATTACCATCGCATTTGATGCCTTTGAGTATATTGTATAATATTTAGTGCTAAAATTAATAGAATTTAAATTCAAACTGATATTGTAGAGAATAAGTAAATTTGACAAGTGAAAAAATAGTGTTATTTAATTATGAAAACTGTAAACATTGATCAACTTATTTTGAAATCACTTATAATTACAAGAATGGCAGCAAGAATTTATATTCGCCGTTTGAATGACCACATATTATATTAATAGCAATCGTTTTTTTTTATTATTTCGTAGTAGAATATTCTTAGAAATATTCGTTGAATAATCACTGCTTAAGTATTTAAATTCGGTGCGTATACTTGATAATGTCGACTATACGTGCAAGATATTATATCAAGTGGTATTTGTATTGTCTTCTTGATAGATAGGTTAGCGTGTGCGCTTCAAAGCCGGGTTTGATTCCTACTGCTATTGGATATTAAAAAAAAGAATGAGTGTCCAATGGAATATTCAATCAATTCTTTTGTAAAGATATGTTAACATACGTGTAGACGATTTATTATTCATTTTAACTTGCAACTACTGAGATCGATGTTTTTCCTTTTCGAAGTAAATATATTGTAATATTGTGGCATAATGTTTTATTGAAATGTGTAAATATTTCTCATTATTCCTTTAAGTAAAGACGCTCGAAGCATAGAAATTTGATATTATTTCATTAAAATCAGTTCCTAAAATAACTTCAATATACATTGCAACAATACCATATTTTACAAATTGAATGTGCACAGATGTTAAAGTTTCCTTATCAACATCATTAAGAGATCTTTATACTACTGAGATTCATATGCTTGCCTTTCGGAACGCAAATGTATTATCATTCAAGGGGATTTACATAAAATAAAATATTCTAAATAAGCCATAAATTTCAACAAACCTACAAATTAATAATGCCGATATCTGCTAATTTTTTTCTATAAAACGTTACTATAATATATGAAACAAATTAAAATAAGTCCAACAACTACGTTAGTTAACAATAATTCAGATTTCATAATATTCCGTTTGGAACATTATTTTTTTAAACCATATTCGCTCCCAACGTGGGGCACATTGATTTAGACAGTGGGAAGATGTCCGCTCTGAAAGTGGATTATATATATATCTGCACTGTGAACACATGTCAAAAAATTGCTCAACGCAATGGGCATCCAGTCCTATATTTTCGATTTTTTTTAAGTCCGGCAGATGTGGAAATCGAGCCCGCATTCCCCGGATTGCTAGACGCGCACGCGAACCACTACGTTTCCGGAGACATTATATTTATTTTTAATTCAGGATATATATTCGAATATTATGGTAATTTTTTTGTTACAAATTAAACTCATTCAATTTGTTTTTATTTACAATACGCGATGAAAAGTGAATATACACAAATTGAAAATGATATAATGTATTGTCATGATTATAATGCAATGTTTCTCTAAAAGTACGCAGAATTTTTATGCGTCTCTATTATATATCGACACGTTTTTCCAACTCTTTTCACTAGAGCTAGTTATCAGCCAAACTCTATTGTTGATGCACGATCCGTATCTTAACACTCTTAAAAAAAAAAATTCTAGATCAGCGGCTTAAAACTTGGCCCACGTAATCATTACCAAAGAAAACAATTTTGACATTAATTTTACATCGCCAACTTTTCAAATTTGTTCGAATAACTCATTAAATAAAAATATTATACATTCAAAACTTGGTGTGTGTATTCTAAGTGTAACACGTAAACGTGAAGAAGAATTCATAAAATTAATTAATATAAGAAAAAAAATTAAGTCATACGAATGAAATAAAATGCTTAGGCTTAAAGTGGAGTCTGCAATAAAAAACCTTGTTAATGCTGCAATAAAAGATCTTATACCAGTAATCAATTAAACATATTTTTAGATTTAATGATAATGGAAAGCAAATTTGTGTTGAGAAGTAAAAATATATATTAGTGTTTTATATACTGTTTTAGTTATATTGGATATATTAAGATATGATTTAAGTCTTTAATATATTTCCGCCAGTGGCTAATAGGTAATGCGTGTGTTTTAGAGCCGGATGTCGCAGGTTTGAACCTCACAAGTGTATGATTTTTATATAATCAGAAGACGTATCACTTGATACTCAATGGATTGAGTGATTGCGTGATGACTAACTCTTGTGAAATAAATCTGTCATAGAAAGTCTTTACAATATGCAACTGCACGATTCCAAGCAGCCACATTTGGGACTAAAACGCATGCGTTTATCAATCGATAATTATTGAAATTAATTCACAGCTAGTAATGATTTTAATTTTTTTTTATACCATATTCACTCCCAGCATAGAGCATATGGATCTACACAGTGTGAAGACGTCTTGACAGATTATTTTTCACGAGCATTGCTTGTTAGACAATTACTCAACTCAATGGGCATCCAGTCCTGCCTTTCGAATTTTTTAAATCCGGCAGATGGGGAAGCGAACCAGCATTCCCTGAATTGCTAGGCGCGCACGCTACCAACTACGCTACCGGATAGATGGGGAGAGATAATAACATTAATAAATAAAATCACATGTCAAATAGTTTTGAAAGGTTCTATTTTCATATTTGTATGTTTGTAAGTTTGTTTTGGTAAAATAGTAATTAAAATTAAAATAGTATTTAAAAAAAAAATAATATTGCATCAATATAATAATGTGTTTGTGATACAATATTTTAAACATTTTTCATATCTTCACTGTCAGTCAAAATATCCTTTGATTTGCTTTTACTGCGAAAACAATCGGTATACTTGATCTGCTTGAGATCACGAAGCAACAATAGAAGTTCAACGTTGTGTTTCTTTAAAGCTGTTGAATTTCTAATTCTATTCAAATAAAAATAGCCCAAATCACTTGGCTGTTGCGTCTTGGTATTGTGTTGTAATGTTTTCATGACATTTTCTCATTTTATAAACGAAACATTTTATCGCATCAATTGTCGAGTGGGTACGCGCACGTGATTGTGAATCACTTGCAGGTCACACATTTGAGTTTCGTAACTGTTTTTTTTTAATATTCTTTTATTTTATTGATATCTTCGTAGTATAAAAGATCGGCTTAACATTTTTTTTGCGTGAAAATTGTTCAACTCATTTGCCATACGGTTATACATACTCAGATTTCTTAAAACCTAGCAACTATGGTGCTGGTACTGAATTATTTTAATTAATGCCGAATATATGCTTAAAATATCTTACAATAAATCTTAATGAATATTTGTCTCGGTAATGGGTTTCGTAGAGGTTATAGGTTAAGCTGGAGCACATGCTACGGATGCATTAAACAAGCGTCAATTGTCCTTGTCTCTTCCAGAGCTGTGAATGTTCTGGACAACGTATCAAACATATTATAGATTAAGAGATATTTTTTGAAACGTCGAACAGATACTCAATAATTTAAGCAATTAGCTAACGATAGACGTTCATAAAAAAAAACAGGGTAAATATTCACAATAAGGACATCAATACACTTCACTATTATAGGAGACGTTTTTTAAAATAGTACTACAAATTTAGATTAAGTTAATAATAGATTTATCTATGTCCTCTATACCTATTTTTTTTTTAATTCGTGGATGTAAACGTTTTAATATAGGTATCTTATTTATAAGTATGTGCAGTGTTGAATAGTGAAAGACCTCTTTTTAACGATGCTAGATAATAACAGAGCTTAATTAAAGGCTCAATAAAGGACTTCCCACGTTAGAATGGTAATCCGACACAATCCAGTGCACATCAACCATGGTCTTAGAAAGCTGCTCCTGGGTCACTCCTGGCACTATGGACAGCGCCTCACGTCCTACATACCACGGTATACGCCCGTACAAATATTATTTTTTTACCATTTTGGTTCCTCAAGTGGAGCATATGGACCTACACAGTGTGAAGGATACATTTAGAAAATGGAGTATATAAATCTCCAAAATGTGAAGATTGTCTTGACTGATTTTTATTCACGAGAATTGTTTATCAGGCGATTGCTCAACCCAACGGGCATCCAGTCTTGTATTTTTGGATTTTTATCAAAATCTGACAAATGGGGAATCGAGCCCGCATTCCCTGAATTACCAGGCGCGCACGTTGCTGTGTTTGGTTTGACCGATCAATATTATCGGCGATGTTTTTCTAAGTAGTTCAACATATTTATTCGTTACAAGGTTTATTGATTCATTCTATACTTATAAATATTATTTCCTTGTACACCAGATCCAGATGGGAATAGATAAAAATAGTTCCGACAATATCATGCGGTGCGAATAAAAATGAGTGTCAAATTCTAAAAAAGTGATATGGCTAGTGATGAAACGATTGTTTCGAGAATCGGAAATATTTCCAAGAACTGTTTATTAACGTGAAACAAGTGTAACGTAAACAATTATCAACTTTTCATGAAATTGTTGATTGAAAGAAATTGTATGTGATTGTTTAAATAAAGCATAAAAATGTGAAATAATAAGTGCGTATAAAGTTTTTAAAACTTCTTTCAACAAGGCGTTAAAGTTTTTACAACTTTCATACTAAAACATTCATTAGACATATTATATTAATTCAAAATTATTTAAATTTCGAACAAGGATTTATGCAAAAGTAAAATTGTTTAAAAATACAATAAATCTTTGTTATTTTTTTACTTTATTAATATCGCATTAATTTAAATTTCGAACGGTCTATTGCAGATACGAATGTATTTTTTTAAATTTAAATTTCGAACATTTCATTTTAAAAATAAAGTCTATGTTCTTATTTACTGGTAAAACAAATCAGTTCTAAATTAGAACGTTGCATTTTAAAATGGCCGCACATGTCACATTCCACACAAACAAGATGGCGTCGTCCCTCCTGTCAAACGTCAAAAGAGATGCAGGTTTATTCCTGGCTCTCTTGTGTATTATTTTTGTGTCAAACCAGTGCAGTGCGCAGTTGCACGACGAGTCGTTTCCCGCGCATCCCAGTGATGCCGAAAACGGCCGAAGACTGACGAGAGAGTACAGACTTAAGCAAGGACCCGTCAAGGGTCTGATCCTCGAACCGAGGGACGGGCGAGGACTAGATGGAGTCGAAGTTTTCCTGGGTCTTCCATATGCGTCTGCGCCGGTTGGAGGATTCCGGTTCATGCCACCTGGTACGTTTTTTTATTCTTCTTCTATTCATTGTATTACTTCAAGAATTTTATTTACTGTTTGAATAAAAATACAGTGACACTTTACTTATATTTTAATACGATCAAAATAATACGATTTTCAACTGCCATTCTAAAAATTGAGCATATGGATCCAGACGACAGATAAAAAGACAGATTATACATTAATCTCCGTAATGCAAAGGCACGTCTTGGTGGATTTTTGAGAGAATTAACTAAGATTGAATGTATTATGCAAAAAAGATTATTTTTTATTATACGTACGCTTCCTAAGTGGAGCATATAGACACCGCATATCTACAAGAATCCCTATCGCCCACCAGTATTATTATATTCTCTCACGTCATATCTGCTTTCTGTAACTTCACCAAATACATTTTGAATTCTAAATTATTTAAAACTGGTAAACTTCCATATGCGAGATCACTGT
>JAGVSQ010009156.1:0-13821 GCA_022683975.1 Rhyacophila evoluta | reverse complement strand
TGGAAATTGATTTTAAATTCTGAATTATTTAAAACTGGTAAACTTCCATATGATCTCACATATGGAAGTTTACCAGTTTTAAATAATTCAGAATTTAAGTTATTATATATAATTATTTATATCGAACCCTATACTTCTGCTAATAAATACAAATCGTGTGCAAATTTGATGGTTTTCGTAACTTAATTTTATACATACCATATTCGCTCACAGTGTGTATATATATGAATATATACACTGTGAAGATATCCACTTCGAAAGTGGAGTAGATGGATCTCCGCAATGTAAAGAAGACATGTATTTATGGATTATTTTTCATGAGGATTGTTTGTCAGACAATTTCTCAACCCAGTGGGCATCCGAGCCTGCATTTTTGAGTTTTTTTTAAGTCTGACACGTGGGAATCGAAACCATATTCCCCGGATTCCGAGGACGAGGCTTGAAATTAAAAGTGAATTGAAATCCATTTCCAAGGCACACCAAGTCGCGGGTGTTTTTCGAGTTCCGTTGCCTAAATATTGCAACAACAATACAAATGCACATCTGTCGAATACATGCATCTATATATAGTAAATTATGGTACATAGACAATTCGATCGATTCAAAAAATAGTAATAAAAGTAAAACTATTTTTAAAAAATCCGATCAGGCCCTTCTTGAATGTCTAAGATCACTCGCGAGCTGACAGAAAATATACCCAGAGACTTCAAATTCTTCTTCTCGAACCTTTCAGCCGCTATAAAGATAGAGCTGGGGCGCCAAACGATGTAATACCTGGATCAGTATCGGTCGGTACTAACCTTTTGGATCTTAGGACGCCGGAGACCTCTGGGGTCATCGGATCGGTGGCTATCCAGGTCCTCCAAGTCCGCCTCCGCGAGGACCGCGTCCTCCGGCTGAATGGAGACTCTTCGGCCCTCCCTTTTCCATTGCGGTTCCTCTTGAAGGGAATACTTTCTAGCTTTATGGTGGTGGGAGTGATGGTGTCGGCTGAAAATGAGACTTTCGTTTTATATGCTGCATATTACCAGTAAAAATATTGGTTAAGTTTTTAATGCTGATGAATATAGTGACCCGAATGTGTTCTCAGTTTGTCTCTTTTGTTTTGATCGAAACTTTTTGAAATTTGAAAATATTCTTAAATTTATTTACGCGCGTGAAAAGTATGACGTGACCAAAAATTAAACAGCGGAACAACAAACGGATTCAGTAGATCAAAAGGCACATGAAAATGAATAACCCTATCCAGGCCGGCATCTACATCAACAGGAAACATCTTTCGGGTCGTTGCAGAAAAAGTATGATTGTAGAGCCGAAGACATTTTCCAATCGCTGTTGTATATACAATATCACATACCATACCGCAATGTATAATAGTGTATATTTATAAATGAACCGATACATATTATTTACGTACCGGTTTCTGAGATTGAACAAGTGCTCGTTGTCAAATGACATCTTCGCGAAACGTCATCGACAGTATCCAGATATTTATTATGCAGAGCGAAGTTGAGGAATATGGATTTTCAGGAAAGAGTTGTCGTATGCACTTTTCACTACTCACAAGTAACGATATTTTTACAATACAATACAAAGCAAAAAAAATGACAAATGACAACGTAAGCTTAAGTCAGCGAGAGAAAACATTTTTTCAACCGAGGCCGAGGAAAACGAATCGAAGACCCTCTTCCACGGTGATCGATTACTCAGCGGCTATCCAATTTGATATATTAGTTTTTTTTTTAACCATGTTCGCTCCTAAACTGGAGCATATGTATCTACACAGTATGAAGATATCCACTCCGAGTGGAGTATATGGATCTCCGTAATGTGAAGACGTTTTGACAGTTTCTCTTTTACGAGAATCGTTTGTCAAAAAATTGCTCAACCCAATGGGAATGAAATTAGTATGTATATTATACATACTAATTCAACCTTCAATGACTTTATACATATTTTATAGAATAATTATGTTCAAACGATGCCCCGAAATATGGCGAACGATCGATTATTCCAATATGAGAAGAAAGCAAAATTACTAATGTAAATGGTAGTTAAAAGACGAAAATAACACAATTATGTACAACAAACTGTCGCCGAAAACGTCTGCATCTACGACGACCGTAGACGCCGACTCCACACATCTATTTTAGGACTCAGGTTTCTATTGAAGGCACGATCTGCCCACTAAAATAAGCTCTAAACGTAAACAAAATGACATCCTAACTGACAACCGATGTCTACCGAACCATTATGCGTTAAAAGAGGGAGGGAGAAACATAAAACTTTCAATGGATGATAATGTGTTTATTTCACGAATGCTTTAGGACGAATCTTCAATCATCAAATTAAATTATACGCAAATCTGTCACGCGATACTAATCGTAGTGACTCTCACTCACTTTATATGAATATACACAGTAGAACCTCGATATAGCGGTTCAAATATCCGTAAAGAAGTAAAAATGGTTGACAGAATTTGTTTGAAGATGCAGTCATACATATTAGAAGTTTTGAAATATTGTTAAACAAGATATTAAATAATAATGCTGGGGAAGAATCGATTCTTTTCTTAAAACTTCGCCAGCCTTGTACCGTGCAAATGCAAACATTTAAGCGGCGGACTTTCGTTCATTTTATAAAAGTTCTATTGTACTCTTATACCATAATCGAACCTATAAACTTACCTAAAATTAACACCGTGCGCGTTGGAAGATTAGAAAATACTTCGGGCCTCAAACAAACGATTGGCCATCACTGGGCAGCAGTCATCACACTTGGCAAGGATCCGTAATATCATATTGGCAACAAAAATGATCGGCCTTCGTAACGTGTCGCTTGCAGACATCAACATATTTATTATACATATATCCAATACCTACTGTAACGTAACAATGAACGTAGTTTTCACTGCCGCTCACACAAATATAATTTATTCATTCAATATCAATCACAAGGGTGGCACAATAATTAAATTAATATGCTTCGTGATAGAGTGTCTTTGCAGAAAGAGTTTTATTACAATTTCAAACGATTTTTTCGCTACTATTCCCATGTCAAGAATGCAACCCTTTGAAACATTCACTCGTCATTATTGGAAGTCAACGTTCCCAGCACTTAATAATGATTATGCCGCATTCAATTTCTGCAAGTGGCAAGTTAATACATATCGGCCTATACTAGACCAGTCCCCGCAAGAAATTTTCGGGTTTAATCGAATTCATAAGAATAGTCAGACACGTCGAATGACTAAAGAATAGTGAGAGACTAAAAAACGAAGAGAAGCGATAAAATGGCACCCACAAATATAAATGATCAAAATTAGATTTACATATCGTTCGCTTAAGACATGTTCTTCGAAATACGTTGTTGTCAGAACTCGAGTAACTTGAAATACAACAACATTTTAGGTATAATCCGTAAAACGCAAGACTATGAAGTTCGGATACTTTTACAAATCAGTGAAAACAAACATATATTGTGGAATGAGATACAATAAGTATTGTTTACAATAAACATAAATATAATCCGTCAAAGTAAGTGAGATCTGTGCGACAATGTATCGAAAAAATCTCCCAAAGATAAGCGATAGATTGGCGAATATGTGTTTTTCCCCGCTTCAACGAGACATATCGGTTCCACATTAGCGAAACAAATTTTCACTAGAACCGAAATTCGTACAAATTGATGGACGACAAATCATTTTTGAAACAGATTGTCACGCCCTCTGCTGACTATGTCACCGTCCTATTGTATTAAACAGATAATGTAAAAATCTTATTGTGACGGTTATGTTAGTCTGTTTCAGAAGGCTATAGCGAATACCTAAATTCTTCATCTGACATTAGTGTCAAAATATTAAAACCTTGCGTATTATGCTGTCAGCACCAAGACCGCCTCGGTCGACCGAGACAATCTCGACTGAGCTTTGACAGTGTTCAAAAATAATTATTGTACAGCATAAAAACGTTTTACTAAGTCAGTTACAATGCGAGGACACTTTGTCAATCATTAATACAATGTATTATATAAAATGGAAGTGGAAGTGGAAAAATAAATTTCAAATCGACGTCTGATGCACATAATATAATTATGTCCAAGAAAAAAAGAAAAGCGTGGCGAAAAAAAAACAATGGCGAAATACTCTACTCAGTAATATGTACATAAATTGACCGTGAACAGATGTGATAAATATTATATATTCAGAAGTTGTTCTTTGTTATATTTTTTGACGTATTAGCATCAATCATTATGGTCAGCGTGCAAAATAAATCCACATGAAACATGACGTGCGAACCAGTATCAAAAATACTTGACACTGACACTGAATCTAGACGAAATATATAAATAGACAAAATAGAGTGCGGCATCGTCTACTCGCTAAATTTAAATGAAGACATCACACAGTAAGCAGATGACAAACGCCTGTCGCGATTAAAGGACGCCAAGCCGTCGCTTTAGTACCGCATTTTTCACTGTTTCAGAAAAAAACTTGCCACTTGCCATTCGACAGTACGAATTCAATAGACATATATCATTATATTGTATGCGTATCATCGAGCGGTGTTATGCACTAATTATCGGCTAGTCAATAATCACGGGAAAGTCAAATGATACAAGAGTAACTCTTCAATTTGACGATCATTTGCGAAGCGCACATTTTCTTTATGGTGTACTCGGATTCGCGTTACATAATTTTACTGGGCTGCCGGCAAAAATCAAGACGTTAGAGTGACTCCGACAAAAAAGGAAACAAAAGATTTGAATGATAAAGAAATTTTCAACTTTTCAGTCAACACAGCGATAAAATACAGATCCAAGCGCAAATTCTTCATCGAGGATAATGATTTTGAAAAATGTGTTAGATAAACGAAAAAAAATCGTTAACGAGCTTCTGCCGTACGCATCTTGAACGGGAAAAGTTGAGACGAAGAATTCGGAAAGATTGCAATATGACAAAGAGTATGAAAGGACTCAAAGCAAAATCCGTCTTTGAATTTCATGTCAAGTTGCATCAAGTATGCCCGTTATTCTTGCGCTTTCTTTTTCTGTGCTGAATTTAATTTCACATTTTTATACAACGTATTTAAAAAGCTTTTTAATTGATGTCGGAGCCGAGCGATTCCAAAAAATGGTCTAATGAATTTTCTAGTTTTATCAGACGGTTTTTAAAGCTCCTCAAAGCTTACGGGAAAACTGAAGCAGGAAAAAGCAATTAGTCAGAACAAATATGTGCCCGAGATTTCATATCGAAAGGTTTGCATTTTCCGAATCGTTCATTCAACAACTCGACACTATTCCTGGCTGTAACGCTTCAATTGATTTTGTTATAAAATAGCATAAGGAAATTAACAATTTAAATCGTTTTAACTGGGACATGCAAATAATCCAACGAAATATTTGATTACACATAACACAACACATAGAGGTAACGGAAGGGCGAGTTGTCGGGAGCGACTTCGACCATCTCGTCATAAATCTTAAAACACTATTCAATACGTACATACATATTATTACATATGCATTCACCATCGCATAGAAGATATGTAAATACTGCTAATAATACAATCATGCAATTATCATTTCCCATATATTTCATCAGAACAGGCAGTGATAAATTAGTATAAACCTTTAACTAACAGGTGGAATCAATAAATTCATTTATATTTTATAAGACTGGATTATAAAGAACGAAAAATAAAACACTTCTAACGTAGAAAATAAAAAGGACATAACCTTCAGTTTTTTATGTATACAATTTAATTCACGTTCTATCAAAAGGATATAAGCTGTGAATTCCGAATTCAAAACAGCTTTTAAGTTTTAAAAAAATGGCCTGTGAAATTTTCGACTGGAAAAAAGAGCTTCTACCCCATTGAGTTTATTGATTTTACTGAAACGTCATATTAAATCAATATCAATTTTGGTATTCGTGCACTTCAATGTTGTGTCTATTTAATATTTAAATATATGATACGTCTTTTTTGCCCTCTGTAACATTCGGTCTGCGTGGGCTACGTCCTTGTTCCTTTCTACAGTCGATGATTTCAATGCGTATAACTGTTGTCAATATGACTATCCGTTACAATTACGGGTGTCACGTGACAATACCAAAGTATGCGATCATCGACGCGACCAATCGAATATCATACACAAACGAATGCTATCTTGCCAATTCCATTACAGTAAAATTGTTTCTCCGGTCCTCGATCTGTTGTTAAACCGTTGGGAAGCAAACGCAGCTTATTCGTGATTTTCTTTAATGGACTCATGTTGACTGTTACGAAAAAGTATTCATTGTATGCGTCGAATGCCGCAAACGCCACCGATGATAAATAATAAATGCAGAAGGAGCTATAATATTCTGTTGAATTGCATGGGAAATGATCATTTTAGTGAACCTACCTTAAAACATCTGAGAGCCAAACTGTCAAAAAATCGCTGCATGGGGAAAACAAATGCGGTTCAAATGTCTAATTAGGATTAGGTAAGTGAATTTCAAAAATGAGCCAACGATTAAGCATGCGGATACCTACCATCCTATGATATTTATTATGTATCTAATATATTTTAATAAATCACTTATTTAAAAATCATACTAATTTTTAGAATACTTTTTTTACCGAGTCTTAATTTTCACTTTTATGTTTCAATTGCTGTCTTGTAAAAGCCTGCTGACCTAAGCTACTTCTCATAGTCTATCTGCAGGTGTCTTCTGCGCTCGAAGCATGAGCACTTTGAAGAAATCTCGACAGATTTCATTTACCCGTCGCACTTTAAAGCCCGGCCGGCGTTATCGATATTGCTCTCTATTCTCATAAGCGGTGATTTTGAAGGATCTCAACGCTAATGTGGCGCGAACATGTTGTTGCGGAATTTAAAGAACGAAGACGGGACCGTCATTACTTCATTGCTCGCAGGCGTATATAATATATGATGTCAGCGAAAGAAACAAGACGGACTCGTCGTTTAAAAAAAAATGTGATTAACAATTATAATCGGTTTATTTTGTATTTGCGATTTGAACAAATCCATCGGCGTCGAACGGTGAGGAGACTGGCAGATCAAAGAAGGCGCCTGTCGAATGTCGGGGTTTGATAGCGACAATTAATTATTTATATCCGTGTGCTTATTCGAATGGCTCTCTCTCTAGCTTAATACTATAATAGATACACATATATGTATCGGCGTTTCCCAAACTTTCCAGCCCGATAGCGTCTAATTAAAACGGTGGGGCAAATATAAAATAATGATTATCGAATTCGATCGTTTTACTGTTCGAGACTCTTCATTTTGGGAAACGTCGGTTGATACAATATGTTATCCGAAAATTTCATATAATTCGTTCGTTAAAATATATTTCGACAACATTCATCACTCGTGGATACTTACGCGACTTTATATTAAAATAGCCATCCATATAAATTGTATGATATTAATTAAAGCTGCGAAACAAATATCACTCGATGATATTATAATATTCTACATAAGTGTGTACGAAATTTTAGTGAAAGAGCTGCCTGAGTTTCAACGTCAGCCGTGACTCGAGTAGCAGGGTGTGAAGATGTCCGCTCCGAAAGTGGCACACGTGGATCTCCGCAGTGCGAGGACACAACATGCCTTGGCACATTATTTTCACGACAATCTATCGCCAGGCAATTACTCACCCCAATGTGCGTCAATCAATCAAGTTGCAGCAGATGCGGGAATCGAACCCGCAATATCCAGATGTTGTACAACAATTAACAAATGTAGGTAACAACCGCAGTAGAAACATTTCAAATAATGCTTTCCATGCAATTAATATCTAACGAATATACTGTAATATCATTGATTTTCCAAATAAAAATATATTAAATACCTTTTTACGTCAATATACAATACGTGGAAATCAACCGGCTCGCTTTTATAAATATTTTTTTCAGCTGAATATTTAATTATTTTAAAATCTGAATTGTCCATGACGTCTTTCAAACGAAATAAAAACTTTCTCACAGTAGATACGATCGATTTGAGGGGAGTCCGCTTCCCGTTCGTATACTCAGTTCTTAAATATTATATAAGAGTGAAATTAAATTCTGTCACAATAGAATCAAAGTTTGTATTAAATATTAATATGCGTAGACGATCGAAACCTTAATCGATACCGGAATTAAAGTACAGCGGCACGGATAACTCCATCAGTGTCCGACTCAAAATTCAATCGAAATTTAATGTGTATGCAAATAAATATTTTTGACGACGTAAAACGCTCTTCGTTTCCATAATCGATAGACTGTAGTATATATTTTGTAATTTCATACATTAATATGACCATTTTGAATTAATAGTAACACAAATTAATACAAAATATATATGTATACCATGTTCGCTTCCAACGTGGAGCATATGGATCTACACAGTCTGAAGATATTCACCCCGAAAGAGGAGTATGTGGATCTCCGCACTGTGAAGACGTCTTGACAGATTGTTTTTCACGAAAATTGTTTGTCAGACAAATACTCAACTCAACCCAATGGGCATCCAGTCCAGTCCATTGACAGATGGGGAATGGAACCCGCATTCCCCGGATTCCTATGCGCGCACGCTATCAACTACGCTAACGGGGAGACTTTATATAAAATAAGTAGGTCTTATTGAAATTCGCACGACTGCTTAAAAAATGTCCCTCATAATATTCGAAAATTTTGATATTTTTTTATTTTAACTGTATAATTGGAACAACGAAAACTTAAAAGTATGCTATTTCTATGCGATCTTCTATTATATAATAAGCGAGTTCGTAAGTAGTAGCAAATTGCAGTGGGTTTTTTATCAAATCGAAGAAAATATATGCTAATGAACCAAGCAGCGGATGACTCAAGTGGAAACGAGTAGTAGCGATTTTCGTGCGCGTGTGTGAGCGAAGGTGCGATGCGCTTTCAACTGAAAGTTGGTCTCATTCAATTGGCAGAATGAAACCTAACCTAACCAATGTGCGGGCGGCAGCATCCGGGAACAGCTCGTTTTGACCGAAAATCGATTTTCATCGCTTAAACGAATTACTTCAATACTTCATTCAGGTGTACGCGTAATGTTTCCATATATTGTATAGAGTGCTGTATGTAGATAAGAGTACGTTTTCCACCTGGGTGACTTTAATAGAAATATTTTTGTAAAAAACTGACCTTTTCCTCCGTTTTTTGTTCGCGTCGAGTTTTTGAGGATCAAACTGAACTCTTTTATCGACGAAACCGTCCTCCGCCGGGGAATCCAAAGCAGATGGCTGAAAGAAAAAGTGGTTATAAAGAAAGCAGAAGACTATTTTTTCGTATTCTGTTAATAGATATATTCCTGGCACATTTTATACTATAAATAGTAAGTTACAATAGGATTTATTGGTATTATGTTATATGTTCACTCACTACCCACATATAATCTAGCCTGAAGATGCCGAAAGGCGAAACCCGGGTCGTTAACAGTGATCTCACGTATGGAAGTTTACCAGTCTTAAATAATTTAGAACTAAAAATAGTATTAATTTCTGTCCAAATATGTGGACGGGCGGGCGCTTTGTGATTATGACAAGTCCTAATTGGATGATTCTTATTTATTACAATTACTATTATCATGTGGACAGATAGGAATGAGAAAATAGGAGATATTTTTTACACTCCCATTACTTTAATATTGGGGATAACGATTTTTTACGGGAAACACCAAAAGTAAATCTACCTGCATCTCTGATTTGGACGGAGGCTCTTCGTCGTCCGTCGTCAGAGTGAATGCTATTTTTCCTGTCGCATCAGACAGATCGTCGAGAACACTCCCAGCGCTGGCTCTGCTTTCTGATGCCGCTGAAGATCCCGCCACCGGCTGGTCCGCGGGACTCTCTTGGTCCGGCTGCTCCTCGATAGTCGACCCGGAGTACTCCAGCTTACTCTTGGGCTGAGAACTGGCACCCGAAACGCTGCCTGATCTCTTTTGATTTCCTGGTCTCGATCTGATGTGACTCAGGACGTGAGGAAAGCTTCTTCTGCGGTGAGCTGCAACGTTCAAATTAAATTCAATCAAGTTAAAATAATATGTATGTAGCGCAATAAGAACAACTAATTTAAGCTGAGCAATATCTGTATCGAAAACTATAATATGTATCAAACACTAGGAAGTCATTACCATTAATTTCACATATGTGTACTTAAGTACTTAACATTAACATGAAGACAGATGCAGATGCAGATTTGCATAACTGGAGTTGACAATGCAACCTAAATTAATTGAGGATCGCTCCGGTCACAACGTTTGAAACTGTGCGCTTTCTCATTCCGTACGAATTAAGTAAATATAAGCACCATACACCACCTTTTCAGCTTAGGAGGTATAACTTATGGTCAGTATGTTATCGCTTCAATATATACATTATTTAAATCGGATATCGCAGAATTAATTTGAATAAAATTTATCTTCGCTCTTTTGAGTCGTCCGCCTTTGCCTTTGGCGGACAACGGACAACGGACAATTATCGATGACGGTGAACGTTCTTAGATACTCTGCATGCAAACTAATCCTGCAATAATCAGGCCTCAAGTCGCAAATCAAGCCGCTCTTGGACCACTAGATTTAGATCAAAAATATGATCAGCAGTAGATTGCCATAATTATGTCCTTTCTTGAAGTCCGCTTCCTTCCGCTCGCAATATTCGGTATGTGACTATACAATATAATATGATATGACCACGGCCGCGAACGGTCCCAAGTATTCACGCAATCGCGTGTATGCGTAGGCTATATTTTAATTCGACAGTACAAAAATATAATACACTTATATTTAAAATAAAATATAATGCGCTGAACGATCTGGCCAAATGACCAAATCTATGAATGGAACCATTTTATGATAGGGGAATCAATATTTTCTCCACATTTTTTTGGCACTAATAGTGCTCATGTGAAGATCGATAGGTTTACGTGGCACTAAATAAAGGCCTGACATTATTTTGAGGCCGGTTTTGATCCATGGCAAAGTACAAGATGTCACTAATCATGTAGTATACGTTTTGTGTATTGTTATACAGTTATACAAGTATGATCTTAAAATGCACTTAAAATCATATTCATATTCCATTACAATTCCACATGTCATATAATAATTTGAAACGCTTATTGTGTATTATTTATTACCAACTCACTCTTTCGTATTATATTGGAAAACTTAGTTGAATATTTAATACATTACATATAAAATGAACGAATGACTCAGTACTTCCCAAATGTAAAGATAATGTATAACCGATGACGCATTTTACTAAAATAATTTACATTTACAGGTAGTGTTTGCTTGTTTTTGGAGCTCAGATATGCTAGCCATATATTACAAAATCTAAATCAACTGAATTCTTTATAGACGTTTATAAAGGAGGACCAAATTATCCCTGCTTATTAAGATTGATGTTCTTGTGTGGGCTGTTCACCCTTTTCCACTTGCGTCAACACAAACACAACTCAATGTAGCGTAACGAACATGTTACGGAAAACAAACAAAGTCTTCTGAATCATTCCATTACGTTTCAAAACAATAATCAAATCAGTGTCGTTGCATCAACGAAAATAATACGTGCCGTGCGCGGCTCAAAATCCGGGGAATTCAGGTTCGAAAATCTAAAAATGCAGGACTGAATGCCCAGTGAGTCTAGCGATTATCAAACAAACAGTTCTCATGAAAAATAATCTGTCTAGACACTTTTTCACCAAGCGGAGATGCATATAATCGACTTTGGGAGCGAACATGGTATAAAAAAACAATTATACACCACTTATGTAGTAAGTATGCACGATTAACTTCAAACGAAGTAATTCGTATCATTACTGGAAATATTAACACATAGAATATTAAATCAATCACGCGATACTTAAAGTTTCCATTTGCTATGAAATGTTTTCCATCCACAATCTCTATGTATTATTATATATGTTTAATAAAACACTGTCACAAAAACTCCCCCTAACCTGGGAGCAATAAAAAGGTGAGATTTCCTCATGGCATCTGGTTGCCATTTCTAGGCCGACTGTTTTACTTTAAACGTTTGACACACAGAAACACTAATAATCAACAACAAGACATAACAGAATCTATAAAATTAATTTGAATAAATAATGAGTTTACGAAGCTCTGAAGTTTGCAGCCGAGATTTTAGGTTTTACGGTGTTCCAACGCAAATATTTCATTTTCAGAACATTCTGAATTGCCTAAACCAATGAAAATTTTGATGAATGGTTACCACCCAATATCAAAAAGTTAGCATCCTCGTTGTCCATGATGGATTCTACAGGGTTCATGCCAAATTTTAGAATTCTGGGTTCCTTACATCACTTCCTAATGAAGAAGCAAAGTTCCTCAAAAATCTTCATAGCCATTGAGAATAATCCAGCTGAAGACCTGCAGATCGATATTAAGGTAGATAAAAGACCAACGTGCTCGTGTGCGAGTCCTTTCCTACCAATGTAATATTAATGAAGTTGGCATTGTTAGAAATTAATACAAGAACGTGATACTGTCTTCACAATGAGCAGTATTTTAACGTATCATTTCTAGGTCAACTGGCTCAAGATATTTCCAACATTCAACTGTTTCATAAGTGAGGAGACGAAGGTAGGGTGAATCCATCGACCGTTTCAGACTATTTACTGCAAATTAGTGACGGACTCAACGAGACTCAAATATTGAATTAAATTTGCAATTAAAATTAATTATGTAGAGTCTGAATCTATCGCAGGCAAGACCGGGTAATTAAGCCAACACATTTTATTATGTTTTAATACCTGCAGGTGCTAAGTGATTATAATTTCCATCCAAATGACTCGACTCACCTTACGCAGTAAAATTTAAAATTACAGATGTAAATATTGACTAAATGAATCTTCATTTTTTAAATCATTCGCGTGGACTATTTTGAAAATATGGAATATTTCTCGGTACTGAAATGAAAACTTCAAACATTGTATGACGCGCGTCCCGTTTTCATAATATGCTATTAATTTGTGAAGCGATGCATGCATTTGTAGTTACGACTGTCCTTTATGACACATTAAAAACAGTTTTCACATTTCTTCTGCAATAACAGACGTTTGACGTTCATCCGACAGGATGATTTCAGTATTTTGTTATTTCGTGTATGAGCAATTTTAAATGGAAAGATGAGAATTTCTTTTATCTTGATTACATTTTTTAAAACCTCTCGTTAAATTTAATTTTTTAAATATTTATACATTCCGTCCATAACCGTTCATCGGGAGGTGTAAAAAAATCATTTTAAAATTCGACTCGAAGACACTTTTTTATCAAAAATAAATAAATATTATTAGTGTCACATTAAAAAATGTCACACATAGCAGCAATATAGCATAACAATAATTCATTTGCTTTGTTCCGTGTTGCAAAACGGAATCTAGATTTCCTTGTTCGGCCTTTGCACGTGTATTATGCAAATTTTTCTGATAACTGTCAAATAATCCGTTACAGCCCTAATACTAGTTATGGCACTCACTAGCTCGTTACCTTTGTCGTTTTCTTCTAGCAACCCCATGAATTGATTTTGAAAAGAAAAGGCATTTCACACGATAACAGGTTTCGAGACTTTATTTTCTCGTGAAAAAATATGGCAATAGTTTGTTTCATAATTAACACTTTAATAACAACACGATATACATATATTGTAGTTATAGCAAAAATATTAAAAACATATTAAAATAAAAAGAAAGAGTAAAGAATGAATTATAACAAAAATATAAATACAGAAGGAAAAAGAGAGTGTCCACCAAGTAAGTTAGACAGATCCTATTCTGA
>JAGVSQ010009155.1:0-13822 GCA_022683975.1 Rhyacophila evoluta | reverse complement strand
ATCACTGTTAGCGACCCGGGTTTCGCCTTTCGGCATCTTCAGGCTACATTATTATTACAATGATCTCGATTAAAAATGCATGTTTTAGATACCTAGCAAATGTATCTTCTCCGCGTCCTAAAATAATATATAATTTGTAAATATGACTATATATATCTGATTTTTTTTTTCATTTCTTGTCTGACATATAAATATCATTCTTCGTATTTTTTTATATTGACTATCGACAGTGAAAGGTAGAGACACGGGAGAAACAAAACCTTTAATCAATTATTTTGGGCCAGAGTCAAAATATTAAAAACATGGCACGAAGCCTAAAACTGGTATTTTATTTATTCAATCTGATGTTAATTTAATAAGTTATTTAAGAAAAACCAATAAAATTCTTGTGGTTGTCTTTTTTCTGACCGCAAATTTCACAGGTCATCCTATTTGCAATCTTAACACTTAATTTAGATAATAATTCGGCATTTGCAGGTTACATTGTATTGTGTTAATGTTACGGGTCTCCCCGGTTGCGTAGGGGTGAGCGTGCGCACTCATCCTTCTAGGGAATGCGGGTTCGACTCCCACGTCTGCCTGAAAATTCAGGTCTGGGTGCCCATTAGATTGAGTGATTGTCTGACAAGCAATCCTCCTGAAAACTAATCTGTCAAGACATGTCTTCACCTTGCGGAGATCCATTTATTCCACTCTTGGAGCGGCCACCCTCACACCGTGTAGATAAATATGCTCCATTTCCTGAGCGAAAATGTTCACGTTTGAGTGATGGATATTTTCATATATGTACATGTATTTCAATATATACCGCATTTTTGTGGACACATGTTTATGTAAACATTACTCATGCATGACGTTCGTATATGTACAATCTGAATACACCAATAAGCAAAAACCGTATCGCAAATATTATTTTTTTAAATTTAAATTTTCACTAAATTTCATAAAAACATTTCAATAAATACTTACACATTAAGAATAACTCCGTTAAGGACAAAACAATTATTTCTGAAGCTCGAGATATAAAACGGATATAGTCCATAAATAATTAAGAAAATATATTTCATGGAAATCCACCACGCCAACGATACTATAACTACAATAGTAATAAAATTGTTAGCTACTGTTTTCATAGATAATAACTTTGTACAACATTGGAGTATTTTGTTTTAATGTTTATAATGACGTAAATAGTATAACATGATTAATTTAAGTGCCTACATCTGATATTTTTTATTATTAATTTTGCATTCGTCATACTCAGAACTGGCCAACCCGCGGCCCGTGGCGCTCTTTTGTGTGGCCATAAAAATTATAGCTATATAAAAAATATATAAATATCTATGCATAAAATTAAAATTTTAATATTATTTTGAATAAACAAAGCTACTATGTCTTTATTGTCTTACATAAATATATTTTTGCTGGTTCAATACAAGTTTTCCGTTCATATCTACAATTTTCGGTATCATTATTTTTTCAGATTTACACTGATTAAACAGTTTCTGTTTACGGCTGCATTTGAGATTTAAATCACTCACTCTAAAACACAACAACAAATTGCTAATTTCGTTGCAAAGTGTAAAAAAATATTGAAACATATTTTTCAATTATTTTTATTTATTAAAATTTTAGGACGTCAATGCGGCCCGTGGGTCAATTTGTGTTGGCCACACCTGGTCATATTGCACATGCGTCGGATACATACATATGTATGAATAAATTATGCAGTTTGTGCTAATGAATCGGATGTCTTAGCTCTTCGTGTGTGATTAGTAGATTCTGAATCATCATTTCCACAGTGACGATACAACTACTGACCAACTGACACACCTACAATTCATATCATGAAGCAGTGACTAATATTTTTTTTATAATTCATATTGATATTATACATTAATCGTTCATTTTGTCATAACTAATCAACTAATTAGTCATTATTATATACCTTATATATTCAAGATTCACAAGAGACTGAGTAAGTGCAAATTTTTATTGACGTAATGAAAGAACTAAACAGTTTATTGTATATTTTGTATCGAATACATGAAAATTACCATATACACAAAACTATTTTGATACAAATATTAAACGTTCGTAATCTTGCGTAGTTTGTGTATAGTGCTTGATTTTCATCCGTATTTTCATTTAGGTTTTCAGAATGGACCTATTTTTGACAAATTATTTGTGTATAGCTTGATAATGACTTGCATTTGTTATAAAAAGATTTTGGAAATTTAATTTTTCATGCTATCGAACTTAGGCTTACAAATTTCTCGTTGCAAATGCATGCATGCGTGTTTTTATTTTGTATTCCAATGCTGCCGATATTAATTATCGACTTCACTGCCAAATTAGTGCTTTGCTCATGTTTGTACTCATTCATACCAATTTTTGTTTGAGTCTTACTAATCGAAAACTCCTCAATATAGTTGAAAGGGTGCATTTTATCTTCCAGACTGATTTTTTTTGGCTGTTGAAGTCGCGAAGAATGGTCAATAACAAGTAATTATAGATAATCTAATGTTGCTACAATATTTTGAGATTATTAAAACATTTATTATAATTGTTCATTTCTTGGCAAAAATCATCATGAGCGACGAGGCATATTTCGACTTAGCTGACTTTAATAATAAACAGAAAAGCCGCTGTTGGGGCACTGAAAATACTCAATTGATACACCGGCGGCATCATTGAGCCATATGCTAGATGGAATGCTGTAACAGTTGCTGGTGATTCCTATCGCGACATGTTGGTAAACTTTCTTGTGTCCAAATTGGATTAATTAGGCCTACATCACGTGTGATTCCAACAGGACGGTGCCACACCACAGCTCGCACTACAATGTAAACTTAGTGAAAATCGTTTCCATCGGCCTGTATCATTACACGCACCTCTTATATATTTTTTGATTATGTGTATAGTTGTGTATAATTTAAATAAAATATACTTTTTATTTAAGTACACACGATAGTTGTTTAAGTACATACATATTATAAATATGTACCTCAAAATATCAAGCTCGCAATGAATCGGAAATATCGCTCGAGGCGTTCATTAATCCGAATAAGCCAAGTGTTACAAAACAATCAAAATACTTTGAAGGTCGGTGTATTATACTTTATATGAATTTAATATTCTTACAAATACGTCCGCTCTGAGGCATTAGATCTACCTAACATACACGTTGGTTTCCCTGGACAGATTTGTTCTTAGGGTGATATCAGTTGTGAGCCGATGATTGACTACGCGCAGACAGAGAAAGCTCTGAATTTTGTCGTTCAACTCACAGTTCACCGGCACCAATTCCACTCGTTGACTGCCTGCCGTGTGCGTAGTTTTGATAAAATCCATACACCTCAAAGAACTTGTCTGGATTTCTGAACGACTGAACGTCCGCAGTCTATGCGCTGAATGAAAACAATGAAATCTATTTTCTGCATTTAAATACTCATTGAAACGTGTAAATTTTTATGCTGCTATGGGACTGCAATTCGCAACCTGTAGTGTCTAGCGATTTGCAAGTGCGTTCTTTTTAACCAACTTGGTTATCGAAGCGAATAAGTAATCGCTTATATTATTATATTGAATGTTACATCCAGTTTTACTACCGTGCAAAATCTTCATCAAGTAATGAATTAAAAACGGATGCTTATAAATACTTATTTCAATATTCACGATGATGCATGATTACTAATGAATGGACATTTTTACACGTCTACAAATTAAATATTTGACTGTATAGATACCACATGCACGTCATATAATTCGTTAAGAACACGTGACTATGGAATCACCGTTAGCAAAAATCCAAGTCATTCTTTACGAATTTCTAATAAAACAACGCAAGTTTCTTAGAACGACTACTGCCGTCTACTATGATTCATGTTTACGTACACTGTACGCGTTTAGCAAAACGTGGATCATCATTGTGATTTATTTTGTATCTATAGATATGATAATACTCTCGATGTGTCAAATGTGAACTGTTATCTTTTCATTGAATCTATCCAATATAATAGATATAACCCACTATCTCTTTTTTATTATTCTATTTATTATGTTTTTTAATCTACTCCACATCCACGAAGTGGCAAATTAATATGCATTCTAATATATTTTGCTTAAAAAAAATTGAAAAATGCAGAATTTGACCCACATTCGGTCGAACGATTGTCTAGCAATTAATTCTCGTGAAGAATAATCTGTCACGACATGTCTTCCCATTCCGGATATCCATATGCTACACTTTTGGAGCAGATATGTTATAATATAAAATATATGTATCCAATTTAGAACCGTTTGGCAATGAATACTTTGCGTTTAACTATTTCAAATCTCCTCTGTTTCTATTTTTTAAGTTTTGTAACATAATTATTTTTGTCGCTTAAAATAGTAAATATAAATTTTGCGAGATTGTTTTTCATTTACTCCTCAGTAATTAAATAGAATCTATTATGGATAATTACATTCATTATCAAACAACTAATTGCATTTCAACTATAATATAATATTGTTACAAAAAGCTGGGATATTGAGTATCGTTATAATCTTATATAACCGTGGCATTCTTTTGATCTTCATATCTAAAAAACACAATTTCGATGCTAATCTAACACAAGGCAATTAATCTTGTTTGCGTCCTACGTAGTATTTTTGAAAGGCACTTGAAGTTCGTTTTTTTTCGACTTTTTCAGTGATAATAATTTAAAAAATGATATCTTCCCTTAAAAAACTTCATGGTCCGATTACGTAAACCATTTTTCTGTTAAATATTCAAATATATGTAATACTTATAATATTTATTTAAATGTATGGAGAATTCTGCAGAGGGTTTTTAACCATTTACCCATTAAAGGATGTCATATCGTTGTTTATGAATTTAGGAGAGTAGATCCAAAATGAACTTATTCCACTATGCCAAAATTGAAAGAAGAGTATAAGTATTTTTTATATGAAAGAATCATAAAGCATCTTTTTTGATGTTTATTTTTTTCAATATTTTCAAAAATGATTTTGTCTACTGGTTTACATGCTATCGTATATGGTTATTCTATAAGGCCCAGTCTTTAATTATTGCACCCAGAAAATCTTACATGTTTGCGGGAAAAAATAAAAAAAAAAAACAAAAGAAAGCCTTATGTTATCAAGTAAAAGAAAATAATTTATATAACATGGCAATCGTATTTGAGAAATTGTATTAACTAAAATCGTTGCCAAAAAGGGACTTGAATGCAAGTGCTCGTTTGATCACTTCGGCATCCTCAAGCTGGAACAGTGTTGTCGATCTTTTTAGAGAGAGCTTGTATCGTATTTTCTCATTGTTTTAATTTCGGATAGAGCTTATGTTAAAACCATCATTTAAAAGCATGGTAGGGCTTATTTTCAGAGCATGTCTTATTTTCAGGGAAACACGGTATTCATTCGCAACGATAACACATTTTAAATCACAATAATAAAAACACGTGTGTTTTTGTTTTTGTGGGTGTGTCCTTCAGGTCTTATCTTACTTACATTGGTGTTCAAATGAAATTATTCTGTTATGAAATACCAAGCTAATCAGATACGCAAGTTAGCTACTATACGACTTAAGTATATAACCGGCATAATATTTATACAGTGTACCATACACCACTTGTTCCTGGAATATAATATACAAACGTTGTTTCCCTTTTACGAACCTTACAATGAGAGTGACGTAATAAAAAAAAGTCTTTGAAGTCAGTTCAGACTTGAGTCTCTCTAATATTAGTTAGAATTACTAATTATCGATTGAATAAGTTTATTATTATTTTCATATGGTATACTATTTTATTTCCAACATCTTTAAAATAATGAATTTGTACGTACCAGTATTTCAATTTGGTTTCTTAATGTAAACTATTAACTTTCAAAATCCACAGTGCATTTTGCTGGCCAAATCAAAAGCATGTAAATACTAAGCAATACTACAAATTGAAGCACCGCATGTCAATGAATGGTTTATTTGTTATTTCGTTTTATGTCGGTAGATGGCTGATCTTATGGTTTTTATCAAATACACGTAGGATTAGATAAAGTTAGTAGATGTCCCGTTTTCAGGAAAAGAATAATGGTCGTACACATGATTATGCATGCAAACTTGAACATGTGTAGCCCCCTTTACAATTTGTTTGCGAGATCTTGGTTATTTGATACGATGGAGTGTGGTGACATTTTGACTGACGCAAATTATTCAATAACTTTTGAAGAACATAACATTTTGCTTAGTTGTCAACATTTTATAACGGTGGTAGTACTTTCACCCTTTCATCGCTACAGCCATAATAATATAATTAGGGCCGCTCCGTGCTAATGTCCAGATTTTGCACCGCACAAGAGCGCTTGAATATGATGGGCGCCTTTTTATAGGAAAAATTAAATATGTTCGCCAATATTTTCAACGCGAAATGATATTTGAATAGTTAAAACAAGCATGCTTACTTAAAATATAAATAATTATATATGGATAGAAAGTAAGCAAGCTAATAAAAGTATCTTAAAAGATAATGTTTTTTTTGCATATGTGCGCCTTCTACCCATGACGCGGCACTGCATATAATAACTGATCTAAAAAAATACTCCATAGCAGCCCTACGATTGTGCCCCGTGTTAATACTTTAGCAAAATAGTTCACTATGCTTACATTAAATAGTTTGTAGCAAAGTCTGAACAGCTGACACTGAATTAAAATATGAATTGTATGATAAATCTGACTACCACACAGTTCATACGGTGCGGGACTTTGCTTTATTGAAAATCACTAGTGAAACAATTGAAAAGTATCCAGAGATTTTTGCAGTTACCCAAATACCGGAAAGACTGTAAAATATTAATAATTCACTGAAAAATAACATCCAGGTTTTTATTATAGCATAACGAATGAAGTCTGCATATAATGTCTCGCATAAAATAGTAAAAAAGCACATAAAAATTTTCACATACAAATCAATATTATTTGTGTGCTTAAATGTTTACTATAGCATTTGAAAATAGTTTTTAGAATACGTGTTATTCTAAAATCTTACGATAACTCACTCTTGAATTACGCAAACGAAGCAACATTATTATCTAATAAATGATTTATTATTTTTTTTATGTTAATTGTAATTGATATAAAACGTAATCCTCTTTGTTTTTTTTTGTATAAGATAGTATGTATAAATCTTAACTAATGGCCAATGCTTGAAATCAGGTTTGGGGATTTAATTTTTTTTTTACGATTATGTGTTATGGATGTTTGTTTTCTTCTTGTCGTCTAGTATAGTAACGCTAAAATATCATCCATTCAACAAACATTAATAATTTATTCTGCTATAGTATATGCATTTGCCACAATTCTATAATACAATTTTAAAATATCGCAAAATTAACTGAATGTTTAAATTTCTCACCATTTTTTTCAGCATAACGTTAAGAGACATTTTGTTTTCCTGTCATTAGTAAACATTGAAGTTAAATTATGGAAACTTACACAATCGATCGACGCTTTAAAGACAATCTTCTGCAAATTTTAACCTTTATTTTTTTAAATTGAATTGGAATATCATCACACAGCTAGTCATGAATGAAAACATTAAATAAATTTATCATTATAACCGTGACCGACCATTTTCTGTTCTCATATATAGCAACGTTTGGTTATACGATGTATTGTGAATGCTTCCTTAACATGTTCGCTGCCAAAGAATATTCTCTGCAATGTCTGTGATAAAAGAATTACCCAGCATTTAAAAAAATGTTAAAGAAAATAACATGTAAATTTTAGTATAAACTATGTAACATTAAAGTTCTATCATATCCAAATTAAATCGGCTGCCTTAATTTTGATTATATAAATAAAAAAATGAATAGAACTCCAATGGGCGTTTTGGGTACCCAGCAAATGTACAAATAGGCGTTTCCAGCTGTCAATGAGTTAGTACACGATTTCAATTTAAAATAAAAACACGAATATAAATTATACATTACACATGTACGAAAAAAACACAGGTTGCTGGCGCTTTGGTCAATTCGTCTTTTGTCACCGTCCCTTTTAAGTATAATATAATTATTTTTCAATTCACAAGGGAAAAACTATTAATATAAGAATTAGTTTAATGTTGTACAGTTATTTCAATTACAATAATAAACTCTGCGTGAATTTACACCACAAATTTGGCTAGCTTGAATCTTTAGGTGTCGTTAAAAGTGACTCTCCATATGTATGTGGATGATTTTTTTCCTTCTGGAAAACGTCAGATTGAAGGAATATTGTCGGTGCTATTTTATTTTTTTTACGATCCTTGATGACGCCCCTTAATACAATACGCCCCGGCCAACTACCATGTTGGCGTTACCTTGAGCCGGCTCTAGTCAGACAGAAACCAATAAAATGTGTGACGTCTGCCGTTTTAGGGTTTTAATACTATAAAATAAATTGCAACAAGTATCACATTAGAATACAAGATTAATCTTTAATTGGATTGTGTCAGAAACCGGCTATACGCATTAGGTAGAGAATATTTTTAAAGAAATCGATGGTATAACAACACGTCAAGGCCGAATATTACTAAATGTCTATGGCTTATTCAATATGAGATAAGCTGTATTGTTATGGTTTTATTACTTACCTGTGACACACCTTTTGTTATGCTTTACTGTTGTACAAAAAAACGCAACAATATTTATATTTTGTTGTAGGTACAAATTTTATACTAAACGTGTTCACAACATTGCGGCTGTTCAATTTCAAAGCCTGGTAAGTAATTTAATTTAAAATGTTCACTACGATTAAAAAACAAATTCAATCATAGAACATGTTCTAATAACAATTTTGTTTTGAAAAGTTGGCAATATTAGACAAAACAACAAAAAATATGAATGCAAAAATTTGTTAGTACTATGTAGTTGATTTTGCACAGTCGCTTGTAACGCCATGTCAACATTCTGAAAAAAATTAAATGTAATACAGTAGAATCAAGATCGTTTCAAATTACGGAAAAAACAAAATTTTATTTATTTGGAATTATACGTAAAATATTTTTTTTTATTGCCGAAAATTCTGATAACTTTGCACGTAATAAAATTCTGATCGGTAATGTAAACTAATAATTATTATTATAACACATGAGGTAATAAAAATAGTTGTTTTATAAATCAAATATAAATATTTTTTATGAACCTGTCGGAACGTTGAGCGTATATATTATGATGGAAAACTATATTTAACTTTTTCTCTAGGTAGCAATTTGGTATAAATCATTGGTCTTAAAAATGCTATTTTAATAACTAGATTACCGTTATAAAAACAATATATAATTGGAGCTATTGATTATTGTAATGAATCGTGTACTAAAGAAATTCGATCATAAATTTTGAAAACAACTACATACACTGGACTCCCTTTTACACGGTGGATACGTTCCACGAAGTATCGTGTAAAAAGTATACTAAAAATAAAAAAAACTAATGGTGGATAGGTTTCCTTGTGTAAAATCAATGGATATCAAAAAATTAGATTCAGTATGGTTTGTGGTATTTTAATTTTATTAAAAATCGTAACAAAGAATATTCACTATCAGACGATAAATCATAGGTTTCCAAAATGTGCTCTAAAGCTCTCTAAGGGGGCGATAGTGCGTTCAAAATCATTTGGGGAGCGTTTAGAATGTCTAGGGAGCGATGATTTTTCATAGGAGATATAAATAATTATACATTACGCGAGCTAAAAAAAACGAGAAACTTATAATTTTGCAAGCATTTAAAGGCTGGATGCAGGGGGCGTTGGCTCCTTATAGAAGAAAGGAGTAATTTTGATTGTTATTTTTTTTTTTTGAAAATGGGGCAATAGGCCAAAAATAATTGAGAATCTATGAATCACACCGTCTTGATCTTGTCCTAGGACTCAGTCAAACAGTGCCTTAATTATTTTCCGTCATTAAAAATTTAGAATCCAGTATCTTTCGCATCGTAATATTCAAAAAAATAACCTAACCCGTTTCATCAGCACTTTTCGTTTTATTATAAGATAAAAAACGTCCCGAAACACCTCTTTTCAAAGGATTAATAATATCCAGTTTGTCATTCAATGTCGGCATAATACGTTTTCTTTTCAGGGACATGGGTGATATTACAAATCCGGATAATTGAGAGTTTGGATACTTGAGATCCGAATAATTAAGGTTCTGCTGTACTTTGTTTTCTTTCAACTAAGCCGAGTAGAATATTATAAATTTATACGAGTTAATAAAATAAAAGCCAGTATATCTGCCTAATTTGAATGCGGCGCTAATAGATTTTTTTATGTGTTTCCGCGTTGAATGATGCATGTAAATTTACTTCTCAAATAAAAACTTAACCTTGCGATGGTTCGACTCTAATTTGCGGCCTTTCATTTTAAAAGCCTTGCAAACAAAATAATAATAAACACTTTGGATGTAACAAAGTGTTATGTTTAGATCTTATACAATTTTGTTATGTGCTCACTAGCACTCAATTTAATGACATACAATCTTTTCTACATTAGAAATATTTTTTGATAAATAAAATAAAAAAGAGCTATACATCCGTCCATAATCAGACGTACATTCAAGTCCAGGTATCGAGATATGATCTTGGTTTTTTCGACGGGGGTATCCTAAGAGCTAATTGCGATAAAATATATAATTTATTATTAAAATGACAAAAACAGCCCACTGAGATTCTATAATACAGCCTGATTTATTCGATGTGTTTCTAAACTCAATAGCTAATTTCCTCATTGAGTTCTAATTGAGTTCATTAGTTTTGATTGACTAGGTCATTTGCTGTATTGTAACGAGAGTAAATCCAACAAATCACACCGTGGTATGCTCGCAAAAGACTCCCCCGTGATTTTATCGTCACTATTTACCGTTATAGAGCAGACTACTACAACGCGGCAGAATCTTTGGCACGTGTTGCGATTGTTGATAGGCCAGTGTGTAAATCTGGAAAGGAAAACGAAGATGTCAATCATATTGCTTGGCAGTGTTATCTCTACGGTACTCGAAGATTGAGCATATTGAAAGTTTATTCAGACTTATGTTTCAACTGCCTTTTTCAATGAAAGTTTTGTTACATTCTCCACATATTGCTTCGTGTATGCAGGTTTTTAAAATTTTAAACAAATGTGAACTAAAGATTTAAATCTCAATAAAGATTGTAACTTTGTTTTTTGCTAACAATGTATCAACTGGTTAGGCGAAATAAATCTTTTATAAGGTTTCAACTGGCTTAAATAAAAAAGAGTAAATCCAAATAGTGGTTTAATCTCCCAGAAATAGCCCCGCTGTATATATCGGTAACCGTAAGGATTATGTTGTCATTTTTGACGTTTTTTGTATATTTTCACTGTATTATCATTAAACATAATTCCTTTCATATTTTCTGTGCGTAATATTAAAAAAACAAAAAGCTAGACCCAGAGACGCAAACACGATAGTTGTTAGCATGTCTTGCTAATATCACGAAGGAAGTTATATCAGTGTTTAGCATTCAAAGGTTTGCAGGGAATTATTTATCATAGGAGATTGGAATGGGGGGTGATTGAGCAAAGCCTTTTTTATCTTTCATTCTAGTCAAATTAATGTAACCGTTTCAAAATTTCGATGGTATTCATTTAGCACTGTCTTGCTAACGATTCGTCAAATATTTATAAAGAAATTTGATCTTGGCAAACAGCATTTTTCAACTTGAGAATAGCGCATAATTTTCCTTGCGTCAACAAGACGCTGAAACGCAACTAAATAAAACACATTTAAATTTTCCGTGCACGCGTAAATAATTTAAATGAAATCGATATCAAATACAGTTAGTTTTCTTATCACGTCAGGCTATTTAAATTAAAAATTAAAATACTCACTGAACGTGCGTCTTTGTCCCCTGTTGTTTTTATTTTTTTTTTGTTTTTTGGTAGGCTACATAATAATTTCTTTCTAATTTTAAGGACATTTTTTTTCAAATTCCTTTGAATTTACATCAGTTAATAGAACAAAGGTTATAATGAATGACCAGTGTTAACTTATTTGGCTAGTCGCATAATTTATTTGTCTAATTTATTCGAAAACCGTTAATATTCAAGATTTCGTGTGGATGCCCAACAAATAAATATAATAATTAGTAATTCATTAATTCATCGATGTTTCAGTTACTTGTGTCCGGTAACAGGAGCGCAACTCGACACAAATATCATACGGAAAGTTTTCGAAAAGTAAGTGTCACGTTTTTCATCCTGCACAACAGTATAAAGAACAACTTAATACTGTGTTGGCAATAAAAATTTAATTAAATTGTATGTAAGAAATATTACATAATATTAAAACGAGTGTAATTTTGCACGCAGAGCGCTTTCTGTCCTGGTAATCTTTAAATATAATATAATTATTGCGATGTTATTTATGATACATGAGGCTTATTTCATGATGTTAAATTCAGAAAGCCATATTATTGTTGTTCCGTTAAATAATTCAGTAATGACAACAGTCTCAAGTAGATATAATCTAAACATGTTAATTCATGGATATTATAATCAATTCAAATCTTGTGATGAAAATAACCAAATGTTCACATCAAAAAACTTCTCTTAATAATAACGTCAACGTATTTTAAGCCAAACGTAGAGGTTTTTGTTGTATTCGTCCGGTTATAATTTTCTGTCATTTTGAATATTTCGCTACATTGCTAAACATGGATACATCTGGATTTGATTATGTTGTATATACTACATCCGCTCCGTAAGTGGAGCATATAGATCTCAACAGTGTACAGATGACCATTCCAGAAATAGAGTATATTGTTCGCCGCACTGTTAAGAGAGGTTGACAGATTTAATAAAAAGCAAAAGAATTGCCAACCATTTTCGTGGGCCATTCGGGATCAGTTCTGTATCTTTGAGTATTTAAAATTCAGCAACTGTCGTCATCGAATCTTCAATATCTGGTTCCGAACCGCGCGCTAGCCTCTCAGCTACCGAGTAGAATAAGTCATATTTTATTATATCCTGGCTGGGATGATTTAGATACTTGACATTAAACTTTGAATGCGAATGCTTAAGCCGCCTTCTATTCTGCCTTCATCAATACTTGGGTATATTGCCACAGTAATAGTACAAATAGGTGTCAACTTTTCATACCAAGGTAGTTTGAAGACACGATGACGTCTTTGCGCGAACTAGTTAATACAAGCGAATGAATCGCAGAAATGGCATGTGTCGAAATAATTTTATTTGAAGTATTTTTTTATAAATACAATGGCCGAAATCATTCGTTGGCGTTTGTACGTGACAATCGGTACTAGCTAGTCGATAATAATCTTCCAGTTTAGTTAGTTTCATTTTTATCGGTGCCCATCTTCAGGCTCGCACCGGTTCGTGCGAACTGGTTATTGAAATTAACTTCTCAATATTTGACAAATTTCTTTTTTGATTAAGACAGATTATTAGATATATATTTATATATGTCTCCCAGGTCGCCGAGAGGTTGACGTACACAGTTTGGAGCTGAGGATTGCAGGCTGAGTTGAAAAAAATAAAAAGATTCAAGCTTGGATTTCCAGTGAATTAAGCAGCTGATAACCATTTTTTGCGGAACAAACTGCCAAATCTTGCTTAGTCTTAACAATACGCAAATTCGTTTACTTCATTTCTGAATTGGTCATCTTCGCACTGTGTAATTTATTCATACAATCCACTTTTGGATATAACACACATATTTGTATAAGGTAATTTAGAATATTTTGCCGACTTATACACGTGCCAAAGAAAGATCACGTATCTATTTTTTCAAATCAAAATTTTCAAACTTTA
>JAGVSQ010009154.1:0-13823 GCA_022683975.1 Rhyacophila evoluta | reverse complement strand
GTACATAACAAGCAGGGTAACAGAATCCGACACCCATAGTAAAAAAAAAAAAAAACATGCTAACTGGGGAGACAATCGAGCTTAGATCAGTATAAAAAGCTTTATATGATTTAGATCTCGCTACTTACATAAAATTATCATTTTTAAATGTTTATTTTCATCAAAGCATGAGACATTTTGTTTAATAATATAGTTGACAAAACGTTCGCGTATTGAAGTACAATATTTATTAACTTCAAATACAATAACAAATAATGCGCAGAGGCACAAAAATTCTTAGTAATGTGCCGGAAATAAATTCACGATCTGAAGAAACGTTCAGTAAAAAAATATTCACGAATATGGTTCATACGGCGAAGTGTATTTTCGTTTGGTTTATAGCGTGCCATTTTATTGATGGGAAAATGCTCAGTGTGGACCAGTGATGGCAAATAAGTGACACGCGAGAGATTTTAATGACACCCAAAAAAGGTGATGTGTATACCTGTATATTTTTATTGCCTTACCCTTGAAATCAACTTCATATTAAGCTGGTAAAAACAAACGTGCAATGACGCAAAAACCCTCTAAAAAGAATTGAAGTTCTATTCGTATTTCTATAGTGCTAATATTATTTTATATCATGAAATAAATATTGGATATTTATTATTAAAACTTGACTAAGATATTGTATATCTTTAAAAGTATCATAAATAATTTATGTTGTCTTAAATATAATATATGTGGATTATTTCCATAGATTTCCTTACAGCGCGCATATAAATTAAACTTTTAATCTAACTGTTTCTTATTAATTAAAATAATTACATATTCAAGAGTATCACGGTCGATGGGGAGTATCTAAAAATTATAATCATCATACAACTCAACTCAAACACTATCTACTATAATACCCAGTAAACATTTAATCGCATGCTTATTAATATGTATATGTAGTACGGAAAAATGTTTGTTTTGTAATTTTGGCGCATTGATTACACGCAGTTTGCCATCCCTGATGTAGACTATTCACTTTAAGCGAATCAAGAAGTACCGGGCGGCCTTTAACTCCTTATTATTGCAGCTTGAAATAGATATCTGAGTAAGATTTTCTTCGAATACTGTGCGAATATAATAAATTTTCTGCTCGGATTAATGTTCAGCTAGCTTTGCTGAATTTCAGGTTTATTTCAGAGCTTTTCATAATAAGTATTAATAAAGCTTTGGAACAATGATGTGCTGGAAATATTGCTCATCAACCGGCTCGGTTTTGTAAGTATCCTTTTATTTATTTATATATTTATAGAATGCATCGAAAATATTACAAATTATAAAAAATAGGTCAAATAAAAGAGGTGTATTTTAATTTAATAATCATTTAAAAATTAACATTACAATTATACCTAATAATAGTTTTATTAAATCAAGAAAATGAAGCACACAGATATCATTAATGTGAAGATGGCTACTCCATACATGGAGTATATAGATCTCGGCATTGCTATTTTGACAGTTTGTTTTTTCACGAGAATTGATTGTCAGGTCATTGGATTGTTGGACATCCATTCCCACATCTGCATTCCACGGACCCTGTTATCTCTTTAGATAGAAGAAATATGTCCCAAATATCTACCCGAACAACACTCACACGGCTTGCTGATTAACGGATGTTTAATTCTCACATGTTTACTGTGTAAGAGGTTCAAAAAATAAATTGAATTGATATGGTAGAAGTAATTTTTCCTAATAGCAAATTTGACAGGCCATTCTTTTTTCAAACTTAAAAACTTAATTTAGATAATAGAGAATTCGGTATTTTTAGCTTACATCTTTTTGATAGTGCGTATATTAAGTTGTATAGATTGTGATTATAGAAAAAATCTATTTTTAAATAACTGACGGCTACGTCATTTCTCCTTTTCACACTCAAAATGTAAATAATCAAGTTATTTTTAAATTATTTAAATATGTAAAATCGGCTACAAAAGTTTTATTTAAGCTTGGTTCAAATATATTACGAACATCACTAATATAATATTTCAAACTGCGTCTTTACTAAATCATACAGTATTAGTAATATTGCAAAGCAATTTATGGAGAGATTACATAATCTATTGGAATAAACTTAAATGTTACTACGAACTTATCTTGTTTCCAATAGTGCCTTTGCCAAAATGTATCATAATTAGTTGTATATAAATTGAAGTAGTCAATATGGTTTTAGATGTAATAATTAAATTTTATTGAAATCGCAATGTACGCAAATAATGTCGTAAATTATATCATAAATTATCATGGATAAACAAGTTTATTTACAAACTATGCTCTACTGGTCCATATTTGACTTCAATAAACTAAAATTACAATATACTTCAGAGGGGACGAGGGTATTGAAAATTGATAATAATTCTTGAGAGAACCGCGTCGTTTATGATCCATTTTAAAAATCGTATTTAAGATGTGGAATTATATTTTATATACAAGCATGAATGGTAAATAAAATCATTTCTTATCACCGATAATTAATAGTTGTATTTGATAACATATCATATAAGACAACAGTCGCTAAACTATGGCCCGCGGGCCGCATCCTGCCCTCTAAAGATTTTCTTCCGGCTTTTGATTTTTTTTATAAATATTTTATTAAAAAAATATTTACTATTTAAAATGTAAAATTTATCATTTGGTTGGGGTTGGGTTCTAGGCATGTCTTCAATAAGATTTCAATAAGAACACGCTAGACTTGTAATGAGTAATATTCTTATAAAAGTCTGAATCGAATACAACTAGAATCTAACGTGATTTCAATAAGAATATTATTCATCCGGTCTTACGTGTTTTTTTTTAATTTCAATCCGGCCCGTCTTTCAAAAACGTTGGTGACCTCTGCCATAAGAAATTCAGCAAAAAATTTGACGCATATGTTCAGTGATTGGTATTCGACAGATTCGCATCAGTTTTTTCAAATCTTGCGAATTAATATATTTTGATAAAAAATGAACTCATTTTATTTTACATATTACACTCGATAAAAGTTTCAGAGTCCATTCGAATAACTCCAATTAATTAATTCGAAAGTAATTTAATATCATATTATTAATACTATCACATAAATAAGCAACAAACTTTCAATATAATTAACTAACTACATATTGATAGATTCGTTTCGTCAATAATTAATTTATTAGATAGTAATCGATTACAATTTCTTCATCTGGTCTACCATAAAACGTTAAACTCGTTTTTCTTATATCTGGGTAGTAAACCTGAAGCGGTAAGATTTTTTTCCAATCCTAGTAATGGATATAATATTTAATTAGAAGCATAGTGAGTCCTTATTAGCTGTAGGTAATTTACTTTGAAATATCATTTATACATATATACTCAAGACGGAAATACGTGAAAAAAAATTTTTGCAAAATTTTTATGTCAAAGTGTTTTGATACTCGATTTAATTTCTTATTTAAGATTTACTTGTTCAGTAATAAATTATTAAAATAACGTCAACCGGCTAAACCTGTCAGTGATAAATCAATTCAAATTGCCTAACGAATCGGAACAAAACGGCGAAAGATAATACACCCAACTTGACATCTTACTTGACGTCCGTAACTTCGGCGAGAGCTTTTTTGAAAGTTTCCCAGTCATTTCCTACCTTCTGAGGATTCAATCAACTAAATGGCGCTTCTCCGCGGCCGTCGACGAGCTTTTAAAACGCCTGCTGCATAAAACATTTCATCTACCTTGCATTTCAAAGCGTCGACGCCGGCGCTGAGTTAGTAATGGTTTTGCGTGTCTATTTAAAGGATTCCAGGCTTCAAATGCTTAAGTGTATAGATATATTTTTAAAGCGTGACTTGTATAAAATCAACATTTGTAAGATGTACCGTAATGATTTGGAGCTTTAAACAGTTGAACGTTGAAAATGAAAAAAAAGAACGTTTCGTTAATAGGCCGTTTCGACATTTTGGTCGATTCATTAGAGAATGAAAGATAATAGATTAATACCCATCACTAAAATAAAACCTTCGATTTGTTTCTTTTAAATTTTCCATACATTTACTATTTGGCGTATTTAAAACAATCAATTATAAATTCTTTCATACGTTAACTGAGACAGCTTGATCGATATTGATTTAAAGTTTAAAACTATTTAAATTTATCAAATTTTTTCATGATTCAGGTTTCGTCTTGTGAAGACAGTGTATAATATATCGTATATAGCATCGGATGCTTGAATTTGAACCGAATATCTTGCAAATTTGGCAGAGCAGATCATAAAGAAAATAGCCAGAATGTATTTGCAGTGATAGTTCTAAATACTGGTTATAGTTACGTTGAAGTGCAAAATCTCATTGTCAAATATTAAGATTTTGCTGTATCCAATCATTCAATGCAATAACATCTTGAATGTATGAGAACAACAGACCTGACAGTGGATGATGCAAACTTCTGTTCCTGTTCGGAATACGTTATCAAAGTTTAATTCATTGACTTTGGACAAGGATAAATTTTGTATATACTGATCTAAGTGAAAGAAGTAACGAACGGATATCATTCAAATATGTTCTTTCATTTTTCTTCACCACTTAGTTTCTTTATCATACATTCATTTAAATTACTATGTGTATAAATATTTTTTTTTTTTTTAAATTTGCAATGAAATTATTAATCATATGATGGTAAATTATTACATTGAAATTTCATACATTTTACAGAAAGTGCTTTAGGTAGAGATGTCTTTAGATATTTTGAGAAATATCGATATTATAGACATAAATTGCGACCCAAATAAATAGCTCAATTGATTCTGAGCTTGAAAAGCTCTCTGAATATAAATGTATTCATTATATAAATAAATACGACATCTTTTGTAATTTGATCACAGTCTTGAATATTAAATATATTAAACGTGTTACATTTTAGGACGTCTCTTTTATTACAATCATTCGATAATTATTAAATGACCGTTATCTTTAGTGATCATAATAATAGCTCTATATAATATGTACTGTACTTTCGTTGGCCATGAAAATTTAAACATAAAACAAGATTCACGTTTTCTTTCTATCTTAATAATGAATAATGTCTTTAGGAAATAGTGCAATTTACGAAGTATACGCTAAGAGCTAAGAAGATGGAAGCTATTTAGTCGAGTAATATACAACAAAGCTCAGTCATTAATACGATACTCGTAAGAAAAATCGTCTGGTAAGAAGATTCATCACAATGTAAGAAACTGCCGAGGAAATGATACTTCAAGCCAATCAAGTAAAGATAACACAATTCACATAAATTTCCCAGAAAAAAAGGTTAGAATAAATTAAATATCTAACACGCTTCATGTTTTGTTCTCTTTTTGCATTTTAACATTCTTCCATAGAACTTGATGAGTTTATCAGTATAGTAGCTTTAAATTAGCCCTAAAGCCATGTAGTATCGTGTATTTTTTTTAACGCGTCCGTTCTCAAAGTGGGTGTATGTATCCCTACAATTTCAAAACTTATTTTGACAAATTGTTTTTTTACTTGAGTTAATCGTAGACGCTCAGTTCATTAGCGTTTAGTCCTGAATATTTTAAGATTTTAACTACTCGAACCCGCAAATTTCGTCCTTGAAATGTACGCGTTTATCATTTACCATAATGTACCATTATAAATATCATTTTTGGCGCAAATATCTACATGATAAACAACATTCCATCTAAATAAAATTGTATTAAGTGAAAATTATTCTTAAGACACACTGTTGTCTGCTAACGTTTGAGTATTTTGTCATATATTCTTATTATTCTCTTCATACATTTTTAAACGTACATTACTGCGTCTGATTTCAATTAAACAACTAATTTTTGATCAATGTGCATATTTCTGTACCAATCATATAGGTTAGTTGAAAGCTACATGTCAATATCTGGTTTTCATTATATATGGACACAAATTTGAGATATCCCAGAATGGTTCCATGACAACTGCGCACATAACATTTTCTCACATGAAAAATGCACACATAGAAAACTGTACGCATGACAAATTCTCACATGACATCTGCGCACACATTGAAGTGCTCACACTGACACAAAAATTAATATTAAGACATAGTATAGGTTGATTTTTTATATATTATTTAAATAATACATAATCACTTCCTAGCAAATGAATAGTTTTGAGATGGTGAATATTTTGTGATTTCAATTTTAAAAGACATGAGCACTTCAATGTGTGCGCAGATGTCATGTGAGTACTTGTCATATGTGCAGTTGTCTATGTGTGCACTTGTCATGTGAGCACTTGTCATGTGAGCAACTGTCATGTGCGCAGTTATCTGGTTACCCCCAGAATAGATCTTATGTACAAAAAAGCTATTGAAGAGAAGGTGGCTGGATAAACTTATGGGAAAACTATTTATGGCGATGAAATATAAGTATGTGGCGGAGTCTAATTACGTTTTCTAGCATCATTCTCATGAAAGGGTTTAAATTATTCTCAGCGCAAAGTTTTCGACCTTTCAAAATGCATGCTGGCATAAAATTTTAATTACAACTTACGAGTATAAATTTCGCTTGGCGAACTCGTTAAAATACGCACACTTAGATAAAATGGTAATCGTGCATAATTGAACGGATTTGTGCTAAAACCAGCCAAGCCACAAGATAAGAAAATTGAGATAAATCAACTTTAGAAACAAAAACAAGGAATAGCGAACTGAAATAAGAAGTTATACGTTGCTTTTACTCAGTAGTATCCAACCATTTTGTCGAAAAACGTATATGTGGTAATAAAATTTAAATATGACTGATTATAAATTAAAGCGGAATTCATTCAATCAACGCACACACACGTTTACAAAACACATCGTATATTATGTTAAGACATATTTTTTAAATTTCATGACCTTGAAAAGACGTGCAGAGATTTTTATCTCCCTCTATATGTGTGCTGTTCACTCTCTTTATTTCTCTTTCTATCTCGTGTACATGTTAAGTGACACGTGAATATACACTTATATGAATAATACATCAATTTAATTGTGTGCGTCCGATTAGTTTTTTAGCTATTCGTTTGCTTGTATTTGTGATAATACTTCAGTGATATAATTTATAATAATAAAATAATATTAATACGTGTGAAAATGATGTTTATGTAGAGATAAAGAAACATTGAAAGGTAAAAGAAAAATATATATTTTTACAACCGGTTACTGAAAAAAGCATTTTAGCAAATTACCAATTTTACGTTTCAAAGAATTTTATTCGAGTTTAATACGTATTTTTTTTTCCCCTAATTTTTACTGTTACTTATGAGTTAACTGGAGTTTGCGGGTTCGATTCTCTCAGCTACTGGATGTGTAAACAAATCAAAGATGTAAGACTGGGTCACAAGTGGTGATCAATCTGGTGAAAATCAAATTCGCCAATAGACGACTTCTCAACACGTAAATTCATCTACTCCATTCCTGGAGAAGACATCACCACACGTTGTGTAAGTTTATGCGTTTTACTTTCGGAGCGGATATGGCAATAATACTACACATGAATTTAAAGTTTTTGGAATATTATTTTATTAACTATTGACGTTTCTCTCAATTATAAAAATTGATAGGCTAATTTGATTCCTAAAGGATTATTTCAACTTAAAATTATTGGAAATTTCACAATATAATTTGAATTTGTATTTGAAAGTCACTTAACATAGCTTAAAGCTAAAAGCTTATTTATAGTTAAGATTTATGATGTTGAAAGCTTCTAGGATAAGCTATAATACACAACAATTGAGGCGAAGTACAGTGTTAGAGTATGGATAAAAACTAATAATTAATTCAATGGCGGCAGATGGCAGCCACTTCTAAGGCTCTTAGCGTGATGATTTGAGATCCAAAAAGCTCCATAAAACTTGTCCACATAAAAGACAGGTAAGCCAGAAACCATCGTAAAAAGTTACGCGGGATCCCATATTTTGTGTTCGTGTTGCAGACCGCGTCACATAACGATTCCAATCACTTCGTGTTTGGTTTCATCCACTGAAATAGTTTATTATTCCCAAGAATTCCCCTGTTTTTTTAATTCTCGTGTCTTATGAATTTTTTGAATTTTCCGGGGTAATGCTGGAAAAAATAAGTATACCCTGTATTCGTATATTTTCTCGCCTAATACTTAACGTAATATATTTAATGCAATTTTTATTTCTCGTTTTAATCTGATTTTCTGTCCGTGTAATAATATTCCCAGGAAGAAGGTGAATTGGAAGGTGATTGTAATTGATTTTCAGCCAATTTTTCAACCCATTGCATATTTAGCCTTGTATTTTTGTCTTTTTTTAATTCGGCGGTTATAGTTATCGATATTTTTATCAGTAATACAATAAAAATTAAAACGACAGTAAACATCATCACATTTAAACATTTTATGGCAAATATCTCGGTAGATTTTTTTCATGAGAACTGATTGTTGGCCATTTACCTAAGCGATCTTGGCAAATCTGTCTTGACAAGTCTGCTTTGTAGAGATCTATATATATATACCCAATTTTCGGTAACGGTGTTATAAAAAAATATATATTTCTCAATACGTAACAAATATTGTAGATATATCTATCATACATAAAAAGATACTAGTATTTTTTTAAAACAATACAAGATGTTATAATCAGTTGGTTGATTGTTTATTTTTTTCGTTTGAATCATAAGTTGTAATTATATTTTTATTAAATTTCATAAAATTCAGCTTTATGTGTAATCCGTGATTAATATCCAAAGTTTGTTTGAATAGATTCAATAATTTCATCACAATTATGGATTAAATGATATATGGTTAAATTTTTATTCTGCCACTGGAATCACTAAATGAAACGTAGGCTAGAAATTGCGCTCGACAAAAAGTGGTACGGCTGTGCGTATTTCACGGCGACGGGACTTGGTAATGATGTAATTGTTTTCAAGAAGAGGCGAGGAAAAATGAAAGAAAAAAATCGCAAACAACGAAGCGATTAAGGTAATCGGTTCTATTGTAATAAGAGGCTTATATTATGAAAGTACAATATAAAAATCTACTCATCCTCTTTTTGAGAGGAAAAATTCTGTGTTGTTAAATTATACGGATACAAAGACGCTAAAAAACATACAACTACACAGTTTTAAACTTAAGCAGAACTATGATTTACCGTGAAATATATTTCATAAGAATTGTATACGAAGTGACGGATAATAAGACTTGACTATATCCGACCTTCACATGAATTCGGCACGGTTATTAAATTATTTAAAACAAATTTTTATCAAACCGGTTCGTATTTTTTATTAAATTATAGCACTGTATTGGGTGTTATTGACTATAAAATGTATCATTTATGACTTGTATGTTGATAACAAGACTGTTAGCATGACGAGGATTAATTAGAATAGGAATTACGTACACGCTAACAAACGGCATGTAAATTGTTTATGGGATATTTCTGGCACTTTAAAGAGAGTTTCACTTTCGGCTTGCCATAGTATATATCCGCTTAATACGCATGGAGGCGTGATTATAAGTATGGCATATAGAAATGTGAAGATGACCACTTTATAAGTGGATTATACGGACCTACATAACGTGATGACTAATTGTAATATAATAATCATAAAGTAAGCAGACTGGTTTTATAATAAGTAATGGAGAGGCGTTTTTCCAAAGTGAACTTAATCCACTATACCAAGTTGTGAAGGAGAAGATTTTGTATAAAAAAACCTTTTAGCATGAAGACCAGTAGAAAATATCAATTTCAAATATATTGAAAACAAAACTTGAAAAACACGTTATGTGGCTATTTTATACAAAAAATTCGTGTTCAAAATATTGTCTTTTAAATTTTGACATAATGTAATAAGTTCACTCTGAAAATAACTCCCTCAATTCATTCATTATAGTGGTAGATAAAGTAAAAACCCCCAGAGGATCTCAAATAAAGTAATATATTTTGGCCGTGCATAAATATATAATATTTACATCAAAATTTTCATTAATTATGTGCTGAATAAATGTTGGAAACCTCCGTAATAGCAGATTCTTCGACTTGTTAGAGCAAAAAGCAGTGAAAACATCGACGAAGACATAATGTTCGAGTGTTGTATATGTTTTCTAAAATACACACGTAAACTGAACATCTGTTCTTTGTATCTATTAGTATTTTTCTTCGTTGCAGTTAATTGGAAATATTAATAGATATAATGATTAGACGTATAACACGCTATTGCAGACACATTCTACTCCAATAAAACTCGAAATAATAAAGCACGAAGTATAAAACAAATATTATAATTTAAATACTGTTCACGTAAAACCGTAGTATGTTGAGCACCATAGCGTAGATATGAATTTTAACTTATCATAATTTTGAGAACTAGTTGCTAGCCATTATTTAAACTAATTGAATATATAGTCTGTATTGGAATATACGTTAAAATGTTTCACAAACGCGCGTCTTTACCACAATACATAACCACATAGTCGCCAAAGTTGCAGGAACACATAACTCGATATTTTAGTTAAGGTGACTTTATAAAGTATAGTTTCATTTTTGAAACCTTAATGATTTGTACATGTTTTATCAACATATGTATTAATAAAACTTATATACCAATGATACAAGAGATTGCAAAAAATAAAAACTATTAAAGAATGGTTTTATTTTATCTGTAAAAACAGAGTGATTTAAACTAACTTAAACGTGTTCCTGCAATATTAATGACGATACGGTAAATATATTTTTGAATAAATATGATAGTATACATGTATTATAGGTATTTTTATAGTTAGTTGGTTGTAAATTATTAGCACTTTAGTTATGTCAAATGAGAAACAAAAAAGCACACGCACATAAATTAATATTGCTAGATATTTTTTAACCTAATATGCGTTTAGAAAATTGTTGATAATTTAATTATTTATCTTTGACATGATATTTCTCATAAAAATGTATTTTTTAAATTAAACCAATAATGAAATTAACTTAAGTATGTGGTGAGTATTTTTATTTAAAAAATACAATTTAAAGAAGCAATTAAAAACAGTGATACCATGGCTAAATTAATCAATCAATTAGGATCAGACTGTCGACCGTTTCAATGCCCACTTCTGAAAAATGATCACATTATTTAAATGCTTAGTCACGCCACGAAAAAAATAAATGTCCATTCGGTAAGAAAATTAAATTTTAGCGAAAATGTTTGTAATTACCGTGGATACTTCTGTTTTTGACACGACCCAGGGGATGGGCGTAAGTTCAGAACCTTACCAAGGTGCGAGGAGAATTTTGTTTTATTACCGCAGTGGGATTATATTGAGGGTGCGGTACATTAGAAAAATAAATTAATAGGCTCAGTTTCGGCATTATAACTAGCAAGTTATGTCATTTATTTTAAAACTAATTTTGAAGTATTCTGGATATCGCTATCATCATCAGTAACGGTTGACTCACTTAATTATGCAGGTTTTCACCAAAAACTTAGATGTTACATATTTAAGCAGCCCTTTACGTTCAGATTTATTAATTTAGCGCCATTTCAGCGCAAATTTAAAATACATATAAAATTCATCGTAAATAATTTAGACATCTTTCCATGTCTCCTTACTCGTTCATTACTGGTTATATTATTTAACCGTTTGCCTACTAAAATGTTTTGCAATAGCTTAGAATCCCAAGCTAAAAATCATCTGGTTTATACTTATAATATTGAGTATATTTTTCTTTTCCTTATTTCATTAATCCACACGTAAATATTGCAAAACGACAATTTTTCACTGTCCTTCGATGTTATCACGAGTGACTATAGATCGTTGTTTGTTAGTCAAAGGGTTAATATGTATATCTATTTTTTTTAAATCATTAAACGTTTATTTTTCAGAGTGAGTACTTTCTATTATTTGCCATATATATCTATTTTCTAAACAATATTCAAAATGATACAGCCGAGAGAGAATTTTAAATTATAAATTTTATCTTTACAACGGAGAATCTAGTTAGTTATTATTTTCAATATCGCAATATTGCCGTAAAAACAATTACAGCTTAAAAAATTAGTATACAAATTCAAATTATTAAACGAAATATCGTTAACTCCTTTATGTCTAAAAATTGAATATCGATGTCTATAAGTTGACAACGCATATCATCCATTTGTTAATTTTTTCAGGAGGACCGAAAAACCTTATAAAAAATAAGTACCGGGGCATTAAAAAAAATGAAATACCCGTTTTTAAAATAAAAATTAAAATTATTTCACTCCAAGGAGTATTTCGTTTTCACATTTTTTTTTTCATGTTCGCTCTCAACGTGGAGCATTTGGAACTACACAGTATGAAGATATCCATTCCGAAAGAGGAGTATATGGATCTTTGAAATGTGGAGACGTCTTCACAGATTATTTATCACGAGAATTATTTGTCAGACAATTACTCAACTCAGCGGTCCTGCATTTTTGGATTTTTAAAATCCGGGCAATCAAACCCGGATTCCCAGGATTGTTAGGCGCTACCAACTACACTACCAGGGAGACACATTAATTCACAATGCTTATTTTTTATAAGGTTTTTTGGTCCACGAATTTAACAAATGTATTATACGTGTTGTCAAATTATGGCGATCGATATATTAATCTTTGGAACTCATTGATTTTTGAAGCTGTTTTTAGTTATCAAATTAAGATACATTTACTAATCATAATTTAGATAAACAGAATCTTATACGTACTCGAATAATTACTTCTTAGAAGATTTATTTTTCTTTCTTTAATATTTACTTTCGTTGAAATTATTTTTTACCGTCAAAATGTTTTTTTGATATATTCTATTTGACTAATCGTATTTATTTACCGATCTGAAGGTTTACGTTGATGTATCTAAGCAATATCGCAAATCCTTTCCAGCGGAATGAGAGAAAAAGAAGTAAATAACGACGCACAGATGCACCCGTGCTTTTCATCCACAAAGAAAAACACAACATATCTGATTGAAAGCTTGGAAGCTCGGTCCTTTCAAGAAGCTTTGCACAAAGTAGCTTTGAGAGTTGAGTTGGATATTATTATTACTCTACAATAAATTTTATAAACTCAGACAAACCTAAAAGCTAAAATGTAAGCTTTGACTTATTTTTTCATTTTGCATATAAAACAGTAATATGCAGTGTGGTTTAAGAGTTAACTTTTCCTAAACTAAAGGCAAGATACAATAAGTAAATTGTACACTGAAAATATTACTTATATCATTAATAATTGTATCAGTACTTATAGGTTTATTTCTAGAATTTCACTATACAAAAAAGATTGACTGATTTCATCGAGTAATAGTTGCACATATTTAGTGACAAAGTGTTTTTTATCACATATGTCCGCTTCAAAAGTGAAGCATATGCATCAACACGGTGTGAAGATGTCTACCCCAGAAATATAACGTATGAATTACCGTAATGTAAGGACATGTTTAGACATTTTCTTACGAAAATTGATTGTTAACAAATTGCTTGACTCATTGGATTCCCAGTCCTAAATTTTAAATATTTTTTGAAACTCCAGTAAATTTGGAAATCAATGCACGAGCTAACCTCGTAGCTGTTAAATATTTGCGATAGTCTTATGTCATAATTTTCAAGAATAAACAAATATTTCACACAAAATACATATAGATTCTCACAATACATGATGCATGATTTGACGAAAGAGTTAGTGAGTGGACGAGTTTTGACATCGAATGTTTCAAAATTAAGTTCTAAAGCCTGTAATGAAAACGGTTCCATGACAACTGCACACATGAAAAGCTCGCACACGTTGAAGTGCTCACACTAACACAGAAATTAATATTAAGACATTTTATA
>JAGVSQ010009153.1:0-13823 GCA_022683975.1 Rhyacophila evoluta | reverse complement strand
CACGAGCACTCCGCCGTTTGCCGAGATATCTCGTCTCTGGCAACCATCGAGTTAAGAAAACATTTTAAGCATTGTTACTTTTACTAAATCTGTTTACTCAATTATACGAACAACATCAACGTTTCAATAGTTTTTTAAAATAATTTGTTAAAATTAAACTAAGTTTATAACCTAAAAAATAATCTTTGAATTAATAAAAAAACCTTAACCACATTTAAATAACATCATCTTTTTAATTATTTCCCATATAATTATGACTTCTAAACGTATATATAAAATACTTACATTACATTATTATAAAGTTAATTAACTTGATTTGTAAAAAAATTATACTCACCCGCTTATTTTCAATTGGTACAGATGTGATATATATGTAAAACTAACAAATATTTTAATCAAGTTGATTACACTAAATTGTTATTCTACATATTTTAAATTGTATTCGCTTAAAGGCATTTAGAGCAGATATAATATATTTTTATAGCTTAGAAATTTGTTAAATTGACGGGTTTGTATTACACTTTATCAAAATAACTAAATTAATTCATTTTAATAATACTTATTTTCTGTTATATTGGTCCCTTCGGCGGTTATAATAACAATCTTATCTAGAAACTTCACAATATAAAGTAATGTTTGAAAAAAAATCGTCCTCAGCACATATTGCCTTTATCATGAGCGATAGATTATCGCATTACGCATTAGAAGGGTTAAATTACTTTATGATTAATCATTAAAAAAGTGAATTAAGTTTTAAGCGCAGTTATAACTTTTCCTATTAATAATAAGACAAGCCGAGATTTTTCATTCACATTTCGTTACACAGTGCTGGTTGATATTATTAGCTTCTAGTTTTACTAAATCAAATATGACAGACATTTAAAATTTTAATTGAAATTAAAAACACGTGGTATTGTTGTTTTTGATTAAGTAATCTTGGCATGTGTAGTATATCAGTGCTTCTCAAACGATAAAATATCGAAGAATGCAATTGTGTAAATGATACATATTAAAAAAACGGAACGTGATTAGTTATTCAACGTAGATATTTATTTTACGCCATAAAACTACGTATGCATAGCAATCAATGGTAATTTGTTATAAGTTACATACAAAGAATGGGAAATGTAAAAACTAGCCTTGCGTATCAAGGTTACCCATATAATTTAAATAAATTCAAACACTGTGGTCATATTGATACGTACAAGTGAAACTCACATGGCAATATTACATATGCTTTTTAAATATTAAAATATGGTTAAAATACTGCTTCTCAATTTGCCGGAATACCTATAATAGGCATTGTGTTAAAGTAACTGTGTTAAAAAAAGAGTTATTATTGCATTAATTATAATTCTGACTTTGGAACTGTAGCATATATTATATGTTATTATAATTGTGGCAACAGCTAGTTTTAATTTAATATTTACAATGATTTAAATAATATTTTGACAAGCACCATCAGTCGAAAATATTTATTATAAATATTTAGAGTGAAGTTTAAAAACCTTTTATTTTGTGAATTGACCGATGTGAAGTGACTGTAAAAATACTCTTGTTTTAGTAGTTCCTTCAATACAATAATAAAACACCGAAATTTTTAAACTTTTTATATGGTTTTACTATAACACAATGCTACATCCTCCATTTTTTTGCTTAAATCCATTAAACGTGAAAATTAAAAAAAAATATTAAAGACATCTCAAGTGACGAAAGCGGTGTCGTAACAAATGTGCGTAAACGGGCTTGTCTATTGTCTATAATCTCAGTTACGATTTTTTAAAAGTATTTTTTTAACAAAATTAAAATGCCACAAACAATAATGAAGTATTTGTTTTGATATCTATCGATTTTTAAACGAGAAAATCTATCCTCCATTATTTTATACATTAGTATACTTTTTTACACGGTTTTGCGTGGAACGTATCCACCATGTAAAAAAGGATTCCGATGTATATTTGGATACAAAAAATAGAATATAATTTAATGCCACCAAAAATATATACTTTAAATATTTTAGCACATAAATATATTTGCACAGTAAAAATGTTTTGTACAGGTGTTTTGTGATATTTGTATGCTAAATTAAAATTGTATTGTACTAGCATTGTTTTATTGTTATAGGTGTTTGATTGGCCTAAAAAGACTCAAGGCATCATTCTCAGCTCGTTCTTCTGGGGTTACACCATCATGCAAATACCAGCTGGACAATTGGCGAATCGATATGGACCCAAGCCTCTGTTTGCCATTGCTATGATTGTCAATGGTGTCCTATCTTTACTTACACCGTGGATCATCCATCTGGTAATTATACTCTCGCATATTGTATTTTAGTTAATTATATTCTATTCTACGAAGACGATCCTCGGGCGTTTGAAAAATAGCATGGTCTTATCTGTTCTCTATCTTTCTTTCGATTACTGAAAGTATTCGACGTAGCTCTCTTGCTTGTAATATATTCCATACTAGTTTAAAAAAACTTACTATCATATTTTTAACCATATTCGATCTGAAAATGGATCATATAGATCTCAACTTTGTGAAGCATTTACCACTGTAGAAATGGAGTAATGGATCAGCCTTGTCAAGTCAAATTTTGACATATTTGGATGCTCAACTCAAAGTCCTACATCTTTCTATTTAAAAAAACATCCTACAGTTGTGAGATTTGAGTTTGCAATCTTTAATTCCGAAATGCGCACATAAACGACAATCAATCCAATAAAATAATTAAAGTGCATATGTATGTATATAGTTATTTGAATAACGAGGAATTTCTTACATTCGACATCTAGCAAAACACATATTTTTTTCGCATTTCTGTTCAATTATGTAATTTATTCAGTTCAGATTTAAATTCGGTTTTCTGCTGATATTATTTAATATATTTTTTCGTATAATTTCAAATATTATATGTTGCATTTTATATAACACTAGATTCAGTTTTGTTCATTTTAATCAAACCTAGTGACTATTATTCATTTTTTACACCAAGATACACTATCACGTTGATTACTCTACCTGTGTACGTTTGCGACAGTGCGGTCGCAGTATTTGAGAACAATAGGTGTTTCTAAAATATGCATAAAAGGTATATTTGCACCGTATTATAACAAAAGACTGTTGTGTTGCATAACATCGCTGGGAAAAGTTACAATTATCATTCAATACGTTGTTTTTGAGCAACTCAAGATTACTAAGTCAACATTTTGTTTTTGTAACAATACTTTAAACAAATATAATGCAGCTATATAGAGATACATGCACAATTAAAACAATTAAATGCTATGAATAATGAATATGGAAATATTAAGATTTTTTTTGTAAATACATAACTTATGAAGATTTTTCTCTCTTGTATATCATGTTCCTTGCCAAAGTGACGCATATGGATTTACACAGTTTGAAGATACATGGATATCTGTAATGTGAAGACGTCTAAGCAGATTATTTTTTACGAGAATCTTCTTAGATCTTATTAGTTAATTAATTTTACCAATCCTCGTTAAAAACCCCTTAAGTTATGAAAATCTAGATGAACTCGCACATCGTTAAAAATATAAATTGAATTAAAATTTGCTTATTTATTATTTAAGAAGGTTTGACACAGCAATTCAGTCATTTAAAAAAAAATATTTACATATCGATGTTTACTTAACCTTAATATTAAAAAAATACTCTAAATCTAAAATAAATCAAAACAAGTGTTACGGCTTTTGTATATGAATACATAATTTCATTTCTGTGTGACTCACGTTGATATTAAAGGAATGAATCAACAATATATATTATAATTATTAATGTATATTATTATTGAACGTTTTTTATTTACATCTGTGGTCCGGTTCATTGTCATAAGTTGGGACTTAAAAGTAATGTCTTTTTATTGTAGGGTGGTTGGCAAGCAGCCTGTGCTTTGAGAGTCCTTCAAGGTCTGTCTCAAGCAGCGTTATTCCCTGGAATCCAGACCCTGGTCAGCAAGTGGATACCCAATCACGAACGTAGCAGATTGAGCAACTTCATGGTTATAGGTGAGACATTTGATACGTGACTATTTAATTTATCATCGCATTACGAAATTTTAAAAATTGATTATTAATGCATTGCTAATATAGTGTAGATACACGCCTCATCTAACAATTTCTATATATTCCTTTATTATGCTTAATACTTGAGTGTGAAATAGAACTGTACACCAAATATTAACATCGGCTGCGTATGATAATGGTTGGTTGTCAGTCAAATGCCCAATCCATCGGGCACCCATGCACTGCATTTAAATACACATTAAAATTATAATAAATGCGGCTAACGGATTTGGATTTGAGGTTTCTGATATCAAAAGATTCAAAAACATGCAAAATTATCCACTCAGTGAAGCAAAACATTTTTTGTTTAATTAATTATAATCTTATATGTATTGACAAATTTATTAATTAAAATATGATAGTGCATCTTAGACTAGAATTCATCTAAAAAATCCATTTCATGTAGAAAAACTATAACATATTTAAATATATTATTTTGTCAATATATTTTTTTTTACGTCCCAAATATTTATTAAATTATATAAATATACAATTTTTATAAATTTCTGTGTCAATATAATACTGTTTGAGCAAAAAAATAACCTTGTTTATAAGCTGTTTGGTTAAACCTTGGAGTAATACAACATTATACAATAAGTTATTGACAGTTATATTATTTATTATGTTACTGTTGTCATAGCAATACAATTTTAATATTCATATAATAATGTGAACTCTATTTGTACCATTGAAGTCGTTACCTTAACCTCCAATTTCGAGAAATTCAATGAATACCATATGGAAAAAATATTAATGTTATTATTTAGTGTAATTTTATTCCATGTTACTTGTATATAAAATGTTTCGTAAACATTTTTTTCGCTATCATTTATTACAAAATTGAAAGTTCCGTGTTATTTACAATACAATATTACTTATTATTGCAATGGCTATTAATATGGAAAAAAATAGTATTAATGTACGTTATTTTCATACAATGATAGTAACTTAAATTTCAAATTCCATTTCTTGAAAAATGTAAATTTTTGAGTTATAACATTATTATATTTAATAAATAATATAATTATGCCAGTAATTAAAAACCAAATAATTTAGATAGAAATACTATTTATAACTGAAAACTCTTCAAAATTTGAATTTCACATCAAGTTATTAAAGGTGACGTGGATTTCAGTTATAACATATAAAATAAAGATTTTATTTTATTCTTCTAGGAACGCCTTTTGGTACAGTTGTTGGCATGCCACTATCCAGTATGCTTGCTTCGACATCATACGGATGGCCGTTCACATTCTACGTGATTGGAACATTGGGTCTTGTCACCGGGCTAGTCTGGATGTGGTACGGAGCTAATTCTCCTGCTTCTCACAAGTCCATCTCTGAAGAAGAAAAGTTTTACATTGAATCATCGTTAGGACATATTGAAGAAAGAGAGGTATTTACAAATTATTCAAAATTCATTACTTTGTTGGTCAATGGTCATTTGAAACATAGATTTTATCAATTTTGATATAAAATATCTGTTGAGACACTTCATCACAGTCTATATGTGGTCGTTAAATTCATTCATAACCAATATCGACCAAAAATTAACTTTACTTAAAATTTTAGATTTACTTTAAAATGATACTTTTCACCCATAGATGGAAGATTTATAATTAATATCAAAATAAAGTATTAAGTTTTCAGCATAAATTCAAACTAAACGTATGCTGTTGTATTTAAACAAAATGAAATAAGCCTGTAATTGTATTAACTATTTAATAATTTATTTCTGGATAAATGCCATCTAATATTTCTGTTACCATAATAAATTCAAAGTATTTTAAAATTTAATACATATTTTAATTGTATATGGCAAAATTGAAGAGCTTAATGATATTAAAAACTAGTCATATTGGTTGCATGAGTTGCATTTTAATTACAACAGAAAATAATTGAAATTTACTTTACAATAATATCTCTGTGTAAACTTTAATTTAAAATAAGATCAACTTTGGAAAATTTATTATTTAGACTTTTTCCATTCAGTATAATATGTGACAAATGACTTTTCTTCAGTCATCGTTATAGAGATAAAAGAATAACAAATGTGGATCTACGTACATGAATAACAAATATAATATAATCTCATCAAAAAATAAGACAGTTTGTCAAATAAATATTAAATTAATAATTACTTTTGCTTTATTTAAACTATCGTCTATTGTTCATTGTATGTTTAGCTTAATCAAGATGTCAAGATAAACTTAAAATATTCGCAAACTATTGTTGGAGTTTTAACACTATCCAAACATAAAACTCTTCATATATTTGTACGATTATTAGATTAATGTATATACATAATGAAATTTGTAAGCATAATAATGACTTTGTTAGATCTTTTTATATGATTAAAATTTGAAGAATATGTTTCATGGTTTAATAGTTATCATAGTTAATTTAAGTTTTTGCTCTTGTATTTAAATTACATTATAGGTTTATTATTAATTTGATTTAAGTAATTGTTTTAATTTTGAAACATTTTTACATTTACAAATGTGATAATTGTGACTAATTTTGATTCAATAAGTATTATATTTAAAAAAATATTGATTTTATCTAATATTGTGTAATAATAAATGCTTTTTTTCTACAGCCTTTAAGTACTCCATGGAAATCTTTTGCCACATCTCTTCCTTTGTTCGCTTTGATCGTCGGCCATATTGGATGCAATTGGGGATTTTTGACACTTCTGGTAGAAACCCCTGGATACTTAAAGCATGTTCTGGGAATTGACATGAAAAAGGTGTGTAATCTTATTTCATTTAATTGTTTTCTACTGTAGTATTATAATTTTGACAACAAATTCGCTCAATGAAACAAATGATATTTTAAATATATTCTGAAATATTTTCATTTCGATTTAAATATTTATAGCTATCAGTCAATTATTATACATAAATATATTTATGCAATAATTCAAAATTAAACGGTTTGAGGCTTGGATAATGTTGTAATTTTAATTTCTGATTCTTTTCACAGAGTGGCTTACTATCAGCACTTCCGTACGCTGCAATGTGGATCGGAGGATTCGGGATGAGTTTTGTTTCTGATTTTATCGTTAACAGAAAAATTTTCTCGGTTACAGTCACAAGAAAACTCTTCAATTCAATTGGTGAGTACTTTAACCAACTAAAATAATAGTGGTATTACTCATGCATCCATTTACATTTAAATATAAAAGAAAAACAAATTGCAAAATATACAGAGTTTATGCAAAAATCATTATAAAAAATAATGTATCATTCTTTTAAAAGTGTGCTCTAGGTTCACAGATTAGGAATATAGTGTGTTTGGAATCAAAGCCTATTCACCGATCAAAACATTAGTAGAAATATGTATTACAAATTCATTATGTAATATATATTTGTGGCTATCCTGTCATGAGTATTATCACATGAATCGTTCTGTTTATCTAAACAAAATATAGTGTCAACATAATTTTAATATGTTTATTTTTGTTTATCAGGTACATGGTGTCCAGCTATTGGTGTGATTTGTCTGTCATTTGTACCAGCTGGAAATCCAATGTTGGCTGTGGGTCTCATCACAGTGACTGTTGGACTTAGTTCAGGAATGCATATGGGCTACATGGTAATTATTTTTAATATCATTCATGTCGTGTTATTAAAATGGAATGATTTGTGGAAGTGCTCTTACATTAAAATGAGCCACATAACAAAATATGTTATTTATTAATAAATTGTTTATTATGTGAATGAGCTTGGTTTATTAACATACTGGATATCCAGCAACTAAGTGTGTTAAGTAATTTCGTTAAACTTATTTAATATAAAGTCAAGCAATTTATATACATCCATTGCAATAGTCAATATATTTATGTTTATAATAATTGTATGCTTATTGTTTTTTATAGATGAACCATATTGACTTGTCACCAAACTTTGCTGGATCATTGATGGGAATCACCAATTGCTTAGCAAATGCTGTTGGAGGCCTAGCACCTTTAACAGTTGGATTCATTGTTTCCGATAATGTAAGTTGTACAATTTTTATAAATAAATAATAAATAATAAATAATAAATAATATATTTTACAAATTTAAATAGACGACATCTCTTGGAATTTACTTAAAGCTATATTGAGATAATGTCTGATTAGTGTATATTACTCCTTAAATACTTCATTTTACTGAAAAATGTTTTGATAATATTTTTTTCGCTATTTATTATAGACAAACCCAAAACAATGGCAGACAGTTTTCTTCACAACAGCAGCCGTCTACTTTTTATCAAATCTCTTCTACATTATTTTCGCAACATCAAAAAGGCAACAATGGAATGAACCAAATGACATCTTTGGAGATGAAGGTATGTTAATTCTATATAAACCATAATATATAATAAAGTAATAGATCATTATGTTAAACATGCAATTGCCAGTGTTGAATTAAAAGAAAACTTATCATAATTCTGGAATTATAGTCAAATAATAGGCTACTTCAATTTGTTATCATAGAATATGTAATCAAACAATAACAATATGTCTATATACTGAACATTTTGCTTGTTATAATAATTATAGCATAAATGTATCAGGTATACAAAGAATTGCGTTCTATGTAGTTCATACCAAACATATTCATTCCTCTAGAACAGGGATCACCATTTTGTTTAAGAAACGGACTGGATCGAAATTTTTAAATACATAGGGGGGGGGGAACTTTCAAAAAATATTCTTACTCAAATTGTATTAGATTAAAATATTTTCATTACAAGCCCAATAACTGGAAGTCTTATACCAAATCACAATAGAATAATAGAAGTGTATTCACAAAAAATCACAAATTATTATAAAAACTAATATTTTGTGTATATAATATTTATGAATAAAAGTTAAGGGCCCGATAAAAGTCATTAGGAGCATGATCCAGCATGTGGGCTATAGTTTGGTAACCAATGCTCTGGAAGGTTATTATATTGTAATAAATTATGGCAACTATTTAAAATAAATGAACTTTATCTCTTTTTCAAATATAATAGTCTGCTAGATATAATACAATACGTAATAAACAGTAGGAAAAATATTTTTTAAAGTCATTATCGCCATTCAAACAAATGTTTTAACATGTTTTTCAATTTTATTTGTTACAGAAATGTCTGTCGTAATCAAAGATAAGAAGATGCCACAAATTGTTGAAAAAGAAGCGATGATATCAAAAAATATTAAAAAATAAATAATATAGAAATTGTGATAAAACGAGGCTCAAATGTGTACCTGAAAGTCATAAATATAAAGTAGTATATAGATATGATTATTAATTTAGTGACATATAGTAAATTGGATTGTAATTATTGTTGATATTTTAAAGACTATTCAAAAGCTTAAAGCTTGGATAATTGTAAGCTAGTATTACAAGTGTAGATGAGATTTTTTACTAACAATTATGAAACTAAATTAAGGTCTGATGTAGGTTGGTAGTGAGATGTTGAAAACTTTTTTGACACTAAAAGTTTTTGTATTAATACTTGCAAATATTTATTCAGAATTTATCTTTGGATTGCTGACATCAAATTCTAAAGCAATATCAATATATTTTGTGACAATACTCTAACAAAGATAACATCACAACGATAACAATCACAAGTATTGCTCAACAACTAAATTAGATCTTTAAAATTACTGTCATTATTCTTAATTAATATTAGGTTCGTTCCATATTGTATTTGATAATAATATAATTTGATTTTTTTATTTTATTTGCTTATTAAATTATTCATATGTTGTGTAAATTCAGATTTCAAATAAACAACATTGTATGCATAAATTAAGCACTGCCATAGACTAAACTCAATTTTCTAATCTAAATTTTCATCTCATGTTCACATATTTTTTTACAATAATTAAGTGTAAGATATTGGAAATAAGTCAAAATTAAAATCTTTATTTCTTTTAATAGTCATATGATAAAAATGACAATAATAACGAATTATAATTAATTTAAATTTATAAATATCCTATGGATATGCAACTATGTTTTAAAGTTCCAGTGATTTTTAACTTTTAAGTTAGCTTAGTCTATAGTATTACAAAATTCAGTAATAAATGACCGAATGAAGATTTATGTTTGAAGAAGTATGTAAGAAAAAGGTTAGATCTCATATAAATGATTTTTTACAAGTAAATGAGGACCATTTTTAAGAACTTAATTCATATTAAATAAATAACGTATTACTTATTGTAATTTTTATTTATAAAAGACTTTTATGCATTGATATTTAACAACGACTAAATTTAGAGATTATAAATATAATTCTTTACTTAATTAGAAGCGATTGTAATGTTTTCATACAATACATTATTCATTTTCAGTTTGTATATTTTAAAAGTATTGAAATATCAAAAAAAACATATTATCAATTAATATGTTTACTCACTGTATTTTATTTATTTAAGCATATTTAAATCTAGTTTATTTGACTTTGTCAATCCAGAAATTAATTCCGCATAAAATTTTCAGTTAATCAATGTAATCAGAAAAAATATTTAGCTTAGAATGACGTCGAATTTATTATATTTAATTGAAAAGACTTCAACTATGTATAAGTTATTGTATTCTAAAACTAATTCACTATGCTTAGTAATGAAATAAACGCAAATATTATTATTAAAACATCTTTATTTTTTATTTCTTTTGAATTCTCCATTATTATCATCATAATAATCGACGGCTTTGCAAGGAGTACTCTCTACAAAAACCTGCTTAGTCCTTCTCACCCTGTGCTAGCATCCTTATAGTATTTATATAGCACCTGTCAATTTCTTTTCCTTCTAGGTACTCTCCAATAATTAAAGTTTAGTTATTATGTTAAACGATAATTTATTTTCAATAATAACTGTAAATGTTTCATCGTTTCATCTGCTAAGATCCAATAATTTTGTAAGTGCTATGCTTGTGTTTCCCTCCACCATCCGCCACGTATCCACGTCCTTGATATGGGCGTTTACCGTGTCGTAACGAAGTGAAGCCTTCTTCAGAGTTCCAGAAGTTTTCCAAGATCTTGATAAGCGTGCAATAGATTGTGCGTGATTCCTATTTTAACTATGTATTCCCTGTTAATACCTAGACTTGTTCTGAAAAGATCTCACTCGGCGTAAGATTTAGCTCTTTAATTATTTATTTTTAGTGATAATCAAATCTAAGAAAATGATTTACTGTTTTAAAAAATATTATAGCATAGATTGGGTTAAAATGTAGTTAATTTTGATATAAATTTCAAATTATTGTGTAAGTCAGTTCCTACTCATTAAAAAAACAGCAGTCATTTTTGGTGTAATTGTTTGCTTATGATAAAGATAACATATTTTGACAGAATCAGTCTTATTTGTTTTTATATCTTTATATATAAAGTATGTTCACGCTTGTTAAAAACAACCATTTTAATTCCATGACGAAACACATACGTACGTTACTCATTGTTGACGATTATTATAATTAATTGTCTTGAATACTAATGCCCCAAAGAAATGTAATTGGGGATATTTTTCCATTCTTTTTAGCTGTAGTATTTGTCTACGTATTGTATGTTACTGTTACGCAATGTCCCAATTTTTTTTCTCAGCTTTTCAATGGTAAAATATGTACTTACAGAAATAAAGAGATGAAAAAAACATTACACTACTGAATTCTTGGGCTTCAAAATTAAGTCTCGGGAGCATAAGATTAATTGGTTCCTAAAAGACGAAGCTTTATTAACCAATAGCTTTGCCAAAAGATGGAAAGCCACATTACCCACATTTAGAACGGACATGATAATTATAAAAAAACAAGACAATTCACAATCAATATAAATATAAAAGAACCAATTATTTTTTAAGTACTTCGATGAGTAAACCATTTGAAAGGCATAAACGAGGAGATTAAAAGCATATCGGGCATAATAATAATTTGCTCTGAATATGTGAGTTTTTTTTTTTTTTATAGATATTATATAAGACTATGCGGCCATATATATTATGTTTCAGATCAATACAATATAAGCGACTCATTTAAATGATGTTGTCATTGACGTATTTACTTTTAACCCCCCTAAATCATCTTGTCTCCCCGGTAGCGTAGTTGGTATCATACGTGCCTAGTGATCCGGGGAATGCGGGTTCTATTCCCCATCTGTCGGATTTAAAAACATACAGGACTGCATGACCACTGGGTTGAGTAATTGTCTGACAAACAAATCTCGTGAAAAAATAATCTGTCAAGACGTCTTCAAATTGCGGAGATCAATATACACCTCTTTCGGAACGGATATCTTCACACTGTGTATATCTATATGATCAATGTTGAGAGAAAACATTCTGTATAAAAAAAAACATAAAGAACAGACAATGCAAACATTGGAAACGAACAGCAGAGGACCAAGCAGAATGTATACGACTAACTTAGTTTCAGGTCACAATTCGCTCATAAAATGATAATAAATTAAGCCAATGTGTACAAAATTTATTTCGTAATTTATCCACTTACCTAAATGTTAAGATACACAAACAAACAATGTGTACGAAAGCTTTGTAGAGTTTTCTTAAACCTTGTCCTACTATGTTTTTATTAATACTGTGACATAAAAAAATTAAACCATTATACTCAGTACTAAATGTGAACGCAAGAGAAAGAGTTATATTTTTTTTTTTTGAAAATTTGATACATACTTGTAAATAGTGCATTGGTTATTATTATTTATCGTTATGAAAATAATAGAAAATTAAAATGTCCAACGAGATTAATAATCAGACAGAAATAGTTAGTACGGAGATGGTTAATCCAGGTGAAAAGGGATATTTTTTGTTCTATTTTAATATTATTGAAAAATATATACTCACAACGCCCACGAATACAAAAAAATGCTTAAAGATATACACGCGGTAAAAGTAATTCATTTGAATTATCGATCGCCATGAGTTAACAACACGTATCAAATATTTGTTAAATTGTTCAGGAGGACCGAAAAACATTATAAAAAAATATAAACATAAGTATTGGAAAATTAATGAAAATGATATACACTTTTTTTAATGAAAATATACATAATTTCACTCCAAAGTGTGTGTCCTAATATTATTTTTTTACAAAGTTTGTTGGTCCTTCTGAACAATTTAACAAATTTATAATATGTGTTATCAACATATTTCCATCGTTATGTCTCTGAAAACATCATCTGGATAACTTTCTCGGGATATTTTCTATGCAAGACTATGGTTAAGTACATTTTTCATTGTATTTCATTACTTTGGCTTCTTGATTATAAGACCTACCGCTATTTTCAAACATCCTTAATAATAGTAATTATAATAATAATAAAAATATATATTGAATTTCATTTATGAATTTTTGTAAGCGTGATAGTTTGATATTTTTAAGATGAATTTTCCGATATTTTTTCCAAAATTTTTCATATTTTAGTACTACGGAAAATAGTTATCAATAATAGTGTTTTCCCATAAAATATCATCACCTATAACCACCAAAAGCATAACTGATCAGCATTTCTGAAAAAACTATTTTTGTCGAGATTTTCTTCCATGTAACTGACACACATTCTGCAATTTTGATATTTGATTGGAGCTTTTAAGTAAAATTTATCAATGGAAATTATATATACTTTTATTAAATAAATATAGAATGTAAATTCTAAATTATTTAAAACTGGTAAACTTCCATGTGTGAGATCACTGTTCGCGACCCGGGTTTCGCCTTTCGGCATCTTCAGGCTACAT
>JAGVSQ010009152.1:0-13825 GCA_022683975.1 Rhyacophila evoluta | reverse complement strand
CAACACGACATACATATGGTTATAACAAACATATTAAAATGTAAAAAAAAAAAGAGTAAAGAAAGAATTAAAAATACATATATATACATGACAGATCATTTTTCACGAGCATTGTTTGTCAGACAATTGCTCAACCCAATGGACACCCAATCCTGCATTTTTGCATTTTTAAATCCGACATATATAGGAATCAAACCCGTATCCCCCGGATTGCTAGGCACGCACATTAACCTCTACGCTACCAAAGAGACAAACATATTATAAATACCAAAAAAGTTTCAATTTATTTCTACAATATCATTTTGGAGTTTTGCTAACATGGCGTCAAACGAAGCCGCCAGGGGGTACTTTATATCTTCTGACCCCCGCTGCGTGTGCTACTGGAGTTAACCTTGATCAACCATAGAAACAAAACAAAAACAATAAATAACACAATACATTCTTATATTTCAGAGCTATGGGAATCGTACAAGGCCTTCATATACGATTCCGAATATACCGATATGTTTATCGTTTGCACTCGTAGGTCATACTACTATTTACAGAAATCAGATCCAAAACAAACTTTTAAATGATAAAATTTATAATAATAAGACATCCATAATGGACGCAATTTGTTAATTTATAAACGACATTTAATATGATGTAAAGATATTCATTTATCTGAAATCAAAATTCGCTTAGTTTACCCATGATCAACAAATTTGCCCTGATTAAGTACGAGTATATTTCTGAAAACGATAATATGGAGCGGACTGTGATCAGTGATCCGGCTCACGAGTCACCATTAATATATTTTTACGACCTATAAAGTACGCAGCGTTCATTCATTTGAGTTTTTTGCAGACATCGAAAATCGAAATTTTCCGCCAAATGTTTGAAACTAAATGCACAGTTCAAAATAAGCAACAAATGATGACAAAAAAACATACAAAATAGTCTAAAAAATCATCAATTAGATCGATGATTTAAATTTCCACCTGCCTAATAGACTTTATCTGGTCATTAACGACGTCCATATGTATCATTATTTGAACAATATACTAATGGTAGGAATTCTACACGGTAAAGCGAGAACGTCAGCTGTTTCAAAATGTAAAATTAGCCTGACAGTACAAAGTGATGCCAATACGGAGGACAACGACTGTGCTTCATCGGGTATTGATGTATTCTACCTGAGTGAGAATGAGTTTACATGGACGTTATTGTATACATTTCTGGCATAACATATATCTAAATATTACTGTATGTTATGTTTTATTTCATTCTCAAATTATCTCCATAAAGTAATTCGGTGCCACTTTACTTTTTATCGTTTAATTTAAACGCTTTATACAATGTATATATACACATTACGATATGTGTATGTATTTTGCATAATAAATTAGTATACATTGTTGGGAAAATAAGATGATATCGTTTGTAGGCGTTGAAATGCCATACAATATTGAGGCCAAATATTTTTGTAACGAATATAGTTTATTTGACTATACGACCGTTCATACAAAATAAACTCAATGTAACGAACTATTCATGGTCATACATCAAAGTGTGTTGTCTCCTTATATTGTTTTTTTGCAAACTTACGCAAGGTTTGTGTATATTCGGTATAACGAAATTTCAGTAAAACTAATTATTTTCTATGATCTCACGAACGTTGATCCAAGGAGATTTAATCTGAATTTCTATTATTCAAAACGAAGCCTATACATGTTAAATAAACCCATCATTTTAAATATTTATTCCATTTTTAGACGACTAAAAACAAATAGTGTAGCAATCATATTGCAGTATATATTTCTAAATAAATATAACATTCTACGGTGATTCCCAGAATAAAAAAAATAAATATTATTAATGCACCATTAAGAAAAATACGATTTAATAACTTAGCACGTAAATTTTAGATGGAATCATAAACGAATAAAAAATACCGCTATCTTTTTAGCATGTATTTTGTCAAGGCAATAAATTATTATATTATTATTAAATATTTTTTGTGTCGACTTTCAAGCATATTGATGAACGTCATCAAAATAGAGTTATTGCGTATAAAATTACTTATTTAAATATATTTGAAATAAATAATGTTACAATAGAGACATTTGAAACTTTAAATATAATAGACGTTCCTCACACTAATAAATATCCCAAACATCCACCCGCCCGGTTCTTACATGTAGTCATTTATTTTACCTATATTAAACATATACAATATCTCTGATGTTGATAGGTGATCTACTTGTGATCTAACTGTGATATACATAAAGAACCTAATACAGTCGAGAGGCTACGTCATCTTCACGTTGTCCATATTCTGGACCTGTCAAATCAACCTGCATCTACTTTAAGCCAACTGGATTTTATCATCCTCGGAGACCGCTAAATAAAATTTACGATATGTATTTGGTGAAGTTACGGAGTGTTGGCATGACTTGGAAATACGCCATAAGATTGAAGATCCATGAGAATTTTCGAGGGCAACATTCTGGTGTTCAGGGATTCCCAGGAAATTGAATAAACTCTTTCAGGCCGTACGTGTACCAGCAATGTATACACGGACTGAAAAAATTAAACTTACCACAATATATATACATGAATACCTACCTGGAAAATAACGTATATGGATCTCCACAATGTGAAGATTTCTGCACCAGGTATGGAGCATATCAGTCTCTATAATTTAACGACTCATCTAGATATATTTAACGAGGATTTGGCATTGGCTATTCAATTGTTTAACCTATTGGGGATATTCAAACAAGCCAAGCATATGTACCTGTAATGTAAAATACTATAATAAACACATGTTGATATTCTAATTAAGTTTTAAACTGTCAAAAGAGTATTTTTTTCTTTTGTAAGATCATGCAGATGCGATTATAATGATAGAAACGGGCAGTGCAGTGCTTTGATTCAACCAAAAATATTATTAGATAATAAAAACATATTGTAGTATGCTAATGAGTGCTTATTATTTTACCAATGAGCGGACTTACCAATGCATCCGTGACCAACAATATGATTATACAATTAAAGTTACTAAAATTACCTGAATGTTCAATGAAGCATGCGACTTGTTTTTTCGTATATCCCAGCCGTGTTCTTGGATGGGCCTGAAAAAAGTATTCAAGGTATAAAAAACTATATACCACTTAAGCATCACATTTAAAATATATAATTTATCGATTTCGTTACATATGTATTGATAATATTCAACTTTCTTGGAAAACTATAGTTTTTTTCTCACTCAGGTTTGTCACTTAACAATATTTCTTTATTTTATATCTAAAAAATTAGAATTCAAAGTAATTATTATGCAGGGAAAAAATGATACATAAAAATATTATGCAATATGTGATTTCAAATAATACTAGTAACCAATGAATATATAAAAAAAAATACGTTTGTTTATAATTATCTTTATGTGATATTTAATTCGTTCGATTTACAGCGATTTTAAAAAGAGTCATCCATTACAATATTGAAAACATGCGTCTATTGGTAGGTTACTGGTGATGTGTCGGTTAATTGTAATTTTTGGTAAAATAAATAAAATTAATTGTGCTAATTAATTAAATTTATTTTATAATTCAGCGCACGCCTATGCACGTGAAATATGAAGGATATAATACTGCAAATTATTAGTCATAATACGTATGTTTAAAATCGCATCTTGGATGTCTAACGTGACTGCTGACCATTATATGGTAAATTATTATTACAGAATATGGTGTCGAATTAAATATTATGAACTGAAAGAGGGTGCTTTGTTGATACGACTTTGATAAAACAGTTAGAACATTTCAGTAACGCAGACACGGTTTTTTTTTATACGCAATATTTAAAAAAATAAAACTTTACTATTTTCGCTCCATAAGTTAAACATATGGATATACACTGTATGACGATATCCTCTCTGAAAGTGGAGTATATGAATTTCCGTAATTTGGAGACATACTTTTCACATTACTCAACCCAATGGGCATTCGGCTCTGCGCTTCCAGATTTTTTTTTAAATACATTAAATGTGAGAATCGAATCCACACTCAAAGAATGCGAGGAGCGCGTGCTTACTTCTCGGCTATTAAAGATTTATTTAGTATATATGCATGTTTTATTATCAAAAAGCACGTTGATATTCAATACAAACTGTATAGCGAATACAAGATTCTAAAAAAACATTTAGTTATTATAACCATACCGACCTGAATAAGCAAAAAGTGGCCCTCAGTTTTTTTAAAGGAGCTTTTATTTGAGAATCGAAATAAATACAACTAAATATGTAAACGTTTCGTCAAAAGGAATCATGCCATAAATTTCAAATTGTTATGAAAATTTTGCTTTAGATATTAAAAAGAGGAGGACCTAGCAAATATGATGCATTAAAAATTAATCAAGCCTAATTCACGGCATTTTTGTTGTGCGAGCATTAATAGGGTCGATATTAATAATTAATTCAAAATTCAAATAATCAGGATTACTTAGAAATAAAATTATGAATTGCTATGATATGTTATGTAACCGTATATAATATGTTTATTTAAACTTAAATGGTATTTTAATTCGTATGTATATATTACACATTAATAATATGAAATCGCAAAAAAGTTTAAATAAATCTGAAAGCACAGAATGCGAATTTTAAAAAATAATGTGTCAAGATACAAAGCGATGGGTGTGTTTGGAGTTTGTATGTTTCGAAATTGCTTTCCGCGCAGGTCGTCGAATTGTGAGAAATTTGATACTGGGTCAGGCGAGCAACCTGCTACTGTACGTACAAAAAAAACAAACGTTTTTTTCACACCGATTAAATCTCCATGTACGCATATATATAAATATTTAAGTTAAAAAAATTAAACAAATTACACATGGGAATTTTAAGCCATGCACGAAAGAGTACATATGAATTTTCTATACGAAAAAAATGATTAATACAGTCTGTGCTTTCTTTAATGCCTTGTAAATTTGTTTTACTTTAATATTTAAAATCAGTTCTATTAGTCACCCTATATATTTTACTATGACATCATTTTCAAGATTTTTCATATAAAATATAATATTAAACTTAAAAACATACAGCCATATAAGCTGGGACATAACGTAAAAAAATATCTAGCATTTAAGATAGGATATCTATAAATATGGGAAAAACAATTCAGTACATTTTATCGAATATGTAAAATAAAAAGGAGTTAATAATCAATATGTATGCAATTTATAGACGGATTTCCCCGACTCATTCAAGTACAAAATAGTCCCATCATTTTTTCTTAAATAGATTATTAAATTAATATCATATTGGGTAAATAAAACGCCAGTTTTAGTCTTCGCGTACTTTAAGATTGTGTATATTTAATATTTTTACTATGGCCCAAAATTATCAAATATCGTTTTTTGTCCCTAATGTAAAATTTATTCTGTGTGTGTTATGTCCTTTTCCTTTTCACAAGAGAAATGTATGTTATTTATTAATTTATCACAATAGGCTAGTATTGTAACAGTGAGGCTAGGTTTGACGTCTGTTTAAAGTAATATTTCCTAAAATAAAAGCTTACATTATAAAACGACGAAAAATTTCGGGGAAAACCCATATTGTCTGGATCAGTTTCATTTAAAACGTTCCTGTAAAGTTGATTGACGATAATAGTCCATTGTATTTATGCATATGTACACAATAAATAACCAAAATTTTGCGTTCACACTATTGTGAAGATCAGAGAGCATATCCTAAGAGATTGTTAAATAAAAAAACTAGTATACGTTTAACTACAAACATATATCTATTCAAATTTGGAGATGATGGACTGCGTAACCATAGGTTGAGCGATTGGTAGACAACAAATCTTCATGAAAAGCAGTCTGTTCAGATTTATTATTATCACTAATAAGTGTCTCCACGTTTTTGAGATCCATATGAGTTTGGACTTCAAATATCAAGTGTATATAAATATATGACATTAGTATTTAGCCATAAATTTTTTCCATGGCATAAATTATATATTTGATTAGAAATCTTTCGTATTTACAAACATAACATTTTACTTCAATTCCTAATATGTATGTGTGTTTTATAGTTAATAAAACGCTGATATAATATTGTATTTATAATAAAATGACGGAAACAGTGTCCGTTATTTTGTAACAAGCTGTAAAACTGAAACAATTGTGGGAACTATCAAAATGTCGTCCACATTTAACGACGGTCGCATGTGTGGCCACACAATTAGCGCCAATTGTATTGTTTTTGCTATTTCTGAATAATAAAAAATCAGATTAAGTAAAACGCAACAAAGTCGGTGTACAGCGCCAGTACACTTATATATAAAAGCAATTAAATATAAAAAATTGGTTGGCAAAAAAAATGTTTTTGTCACGATAAAATTCTGTATGTTTCAAGCATTCATTTTCGTTCAAAGCAGAATAAAATCTATCGCATATGAAAATGTTTTGAAAAAAATCAAATATAAGCCGATCGTTGTGTGGTCAATAAGCTGTCTGTGATCTCTAGATTTTGAGAGTGACAATTGAGAAAAAAAATACATTTGAAGATGTTGCATATTACACATTTATCTTGCAAATATTGAGTTTTAGAGAAATTTTAAGTGATAATCAATTGTATTTATTATCATCTGAACATTACAAATGTTCCACCTCATCATCACTAGTTATAATAGATTCTAATTAATACCTAGCCAGGCTACGTGCTGTGAACACCTTAAGATCTCAGAGTGTCTTCAAATTACCTCTCTGAAACCATTTGATATTTTATGACATTTTAAAATAAGATTATGAATAAATAACATAGGAACTATCTATCCATCAGGACTTGAATTGGACAGGAATTAAGTCTCTAATCGAATTACATTTTCTATTGAAGGATAGTTTCTCATCCTATTTTAAGATTTAAACCTATAACCAGAGTACAATTCTCCACATAAAATAACTTATTTTTATCAGGCAATAGCCAATGTTTTACCAAGCTACGGGAAAATCAATCCCACATTTTTAACTTGGTTTACTTTATTTCTATAAGTATATACATCTTCTATATCGACTGTAGAATGGAAAAAGGACGTAACGCACACAACAAATTTTACAGGAGACTAAACGTTTATTGAATGATTTTAGATCAAAGCCTAAGTAAAAAATATACACAATCTTGAATTGTATGAAAACCGAGTGAGTGAGAAGGTGTTTTATTTGTTTAATTTGATGTTGATGTAATAAGTTGCATAAAAAAACCAATAAAATAATTATGGTGGGAATCCATTTCTACGTCTCAAATTTCAAAGACCTTCTTTTTTTCAAGTGTAAAAGCTTAATTTAGATGCTAAATCAATATTTGCAGCTTACATTCTGTTGATAGAACGTGTATTAAGTTGTATACATTGTTATAATTGATAAAGCTATTTTGAAAAAAAAAACTGAGAGGGACGTCCTTTTTCCGTTTTACAGTCGATATGAATAAGGATTTGACTAGATCGAGATAATAATGAATGCTGTATAAAATGCCTGGTGTCTAGTTAAGGGTTTAAAACCATAATCACTATACTCATTGGAAGTTGCTAGCCATTTAAGTGCATAATGTTTGCTCCATCTATACCTTCTATTCTTCAGTTCACTATTGAGGGCAGAGAGAAGTATTATATTGCCATTGCGTTGGTTGCCAATGAAGAACGAGTCAATAATTCTCTGCGATCGAATCTCAAGCCTTATGGGAAGCATCGGGATATCATAATTGCATGTTCACGCCAGGCTATCTAGATAAATTCATACGGCAGACAATATCTAATATTGAAACCACGGTTCTTTGAGACGAGGCTCCTTCTATCAGTTAATTGTTTTCTTCTAACTTCACATTTTTTAATAACGACAGAGTTTGCATAATAGAAATTGATTTTACTTTCAAGAAGACTTTCACAAAAAAAAATCTGATTTAGAACTTGAATTCGATCGAAATTGTCCAAATAGATAGAAGAAAATTGATATATGGAAAGGTATGTTAATGAATGTCTTAAAAACTGGTGAACGACAAACATATTAAAGATAAACCATAAAATCATGACCACCCCCCTAAACTGTGTAAAATTTTCTATGTGTTGTCATTTTTAATACTGGTATTACCTTGAGGCACATCTTTTAGCTGTGTAAATACGAAATATATGTAGGTTTTACACTAAATTGGCATAATTAATATGGGGCACTTTTCATAGTTCTAGTAGTGTCACATAAGGAGCTTCTCAAACTCACGGCGGGCGTATTTTTGAATGTACGTGATTTATATTACAGCGAAACCATATCATTATTAAGCTTCTATAAATAACGAAATTTTTCCACATAACAACTGAAATTCGAGAAAGTAAGAATATCATAATATAAAAGAGTATATCACACATGACCGAGATCCAAATTTAATACCATGTTCACTCCCAAAGTGGAAGGGACACAGTGTGAAGATATCCACTCCTAAAGTGAAGAATATGAATCTCTGCAATATGAAGACTTTTTGACAAATTATTTTCCAGGAGACTTGGCCTAATGGGCATCCAGTTCTGCATTTTTGGATTTTTTTAAAATTCGTCAGATGGGGGAATTTTACCCGCATTCCTCTGATTTCAAGGCGCGCAAGCTAGCCTCTATCCCGGTGGCACACGTTAATATACAATACATAGGCATCGGACTCAAAATATGATTTGAATGATGAAAGATTTCTATGTAATATAATATTTAACCATAACTCGTAGTCAGTAATACGTAGTCAAATTAAAGTAAACTTTCAGAATATCCCTCACGGTTAGGTGCTCTATCGAAGACTAATTACAAGTCGGCAAAATTAATGTGAGCATACGCCGCGGCATTTCTCAATACTATTTTGTATTACAAATTTAATTTCATTCGTATTATACTTACAACCTTATAAACTAAATGACAATGTTGCTACTTTTCTAAGAACACAAGTCACATTTAAGAATAGAGTTATCGAAAATGATAATATCGTAACAACGGCACTTACAAATAGACTGACAGATAAAAAGAAGATTTTTTAAAACAGCGTTATTGTCCTCTTTACAACTCGCTATGAATAGCTTTTGTATGAAATGCATCTATCTATCAATACAAGATGACTGGCGTTTGTTCTTCGCAAAATGTACGAGCAGATCGATTTCTATAAAATAAGTAAACAAAACTTTCGCTCCAAGTCGAAGCATTTAATGCTCTACATAACGGGCACGTATTGCGAATAAGACGATATTTTTTTATTCTTACTGAACCATAGACACCATTTTCTTGGATATATATAAAAAATGTAAATTTTTATATATCTAAAGATTTTTTCTAACTTCTATTTTAACCCTCAGATGTCAACATCATTTGAATGATCATAAATATATAAATACAATTACTAATCTAACATTACTTACTGTCTACGGGGATTTTTAAATATAGGGGGTTTAAGCCAAGAGTTTATTTCCTGTGAGACAGTAACTGCCCTGTCACAATAAAGGGGATACGTTACATTATTTGTGTGATTACGCACATAATACTTAATCATCAATACAGAAGTACATATGGCCAAAAAAATATGTTACCTTTATGGTACAAAGCTAAGTATTAATTGGCTGTGACAGTATCTATTGAATTCTCTGATAGCTAAAAAAAATAATAAGAAAGATGCAAGAAATTAAAAAAAAAATCATTCTGTTTCACTTTAGTACCCACAGTTTTGTCATCAAAAATATATTACCAAATCGAAATCTTCAGGTAGATGAGAATTTCACTACATTTATAGAGCCAATTGATGTTTTGTATCGTTTTAGGAGCAGTTATTTTTATATCATAAACTTATACATTTCAAACAGTACCACCACTGTAAATATATGCCCAGTTATACGAAGTATCTGTTATGTTATATACGAGCAAACATACGCTAATTTTTTATTAAAATTATTGAATATATTGTCTTCAACAATATTTTCAAAGTAACAAAGCTTTAAGCTCTGTAGAATACAAAGAAAGCTTATTTAGTTGAATTAGACGTGGTCTACGCTGAGTGAGGTTCTTGCTTTAATATTATACGTTTCCGGTCCTGCTAGCCTAAGGCATACGTCATAAACAACGAACATAGTAAGAATATCGTAAACAATATTCAATAAGTCAAAATCTAATTATGTGGTTCATACACAGTTGGCAACTATCTATAAGTGATTACAAATTAACGGTTAAAATAATATTAAGCATAAAAGCTTTTGACGTTTCATGAAATAGGTTATGGTTAATAGGTAAATAATCTATTTAACGTGCACATTATAACCCATTATATAGAAAATACTCAGATTATAAAAATCAAAACATATATTTTTCAACGATTTGCTTCACATAACTAAAGTATAATTAAATAATGAGTGCATTTATTTGAATTTTTTCGAATACAACCGTCTAATAATTATTAAGTTCGCTCCCAGCGTCGAGCATATGGATCTACACAGTGTGAAGATATCCACCTCGAAAGTGGAGTATATAGATCTCCGCAATGTGAAGACGTATCGAAAAATTATTTTTCACGAGAATTGTTTGTCAGAATACTCAACCCAATGGAGATCCAGTTTTGCATATTTCGGATTTTAAAAATTCGACAGAGAGGGAATTGAACTCGCATTCTCTGGATTGCTAGGTGCGCATGTTACCAACTACACCACCGGGGAGACAGAGTAATACACAATAGACATAAGTAATACACTCAAAACTAAATTATTGGGCAAAGTATAATAACGATATTTACAGTAGCTATGTGTCTAATATTTGAAATGTATTAATAAGCATGAACATCTTGTAATGCAATTTAACTGTTCCGTGGATAAATTACATTACATATATTTATGAGTGATAGTTCACTCTGACAGATTGTTAGAGTGACAGTAACTTACTTGAGAAACAAAAACATATAAAATATCATATGAAATGTTATACTCTTCTGTAATAAATAGTTCGCATAATGTTTTGCATTATAGTCTAAAAATTCTGTACAAAAAAAATCTTGATAATATGAAATGAAGAAACTAAGGATTTTGTTGTATTGAACAATCTATGAGAATGATCAAAGACGTTATATCTTGAAGATTTTTTTATACTAGTTGTTTTGAACTACGATTTGTAGAAGCAATAGCAATTCAATAGCAATTAGAATAACAATAATACAAATTGTTATATTAAAATATACAATACTTTGTGGAAATAGTACTATAAACATTATATTAATTATTATGCGTATTTTTTACGATTGGTGTACAAAAATATCCGTGTTCATGCAAACCTTTAGTAGACATATCTATGTTTTATAATACGGAAGTCTAAATTAGTAATTCGTCACCGGGTCACACTCTTATCCGTGCGAATCGTATTAACAATACTGTGTCAGTCAAATTAACCGTGCAAATTAAACTCTCGCACCGGGCAATCAGACGCAATCGTGGTTTCCATCACCAACACCGCCTAATAAGCTGATCGGCTGCTGGATGAATAGGCTCTAAAGGCGAATAATATTCTAGACACTGTATACTTACAAATTTTCCGCGAAAATAACGACACACCCATCAGTAAAACAATATTATCGGTGTACTACAAGATTGTGGCCTATAACCAATACGTTCGAAAGGAAATATACTGATTTATAGACAGAAACATATTTTATACGCTGTTGATAGAACTTGATTTCAAACTGATCATTGTTTGACATCCGGATTTTGACTGTCGGTGTCTTCAAGCTACACTGTAAATACTCTTATGTTCAGTTTTAGTAAACCCACAGTCACATTAGTGTGTACACACATACATATTATTTGAAAATGGCGAATGAGTAAAATTAGGAAGTTAATACAGAAAAACATGTGAAAAATTAGCAATCAAAAACCATTTATGTATTGTCATGAAGAGCGAGAGAGATTAAAAGATGAATTGTATAAATGAAATAGTTTTCATACGCTATTTATTGAATTAGAATCTATTCACTACATAGATACCCAAATGCTTGAGCAATTGACAACCAATTCTCGTAAAAAAAACGTCAGGATATTTAAAAAAAGTATTACATTATATACACTAACTTACATATTACTGTTTAAAACACAACGAAAAATGTATTTTTTACCCGGATGATATTTTTCTGAAAAACTTTTCGGAAATTTTTTGTCCCGTTAGCCGAGTATTTCGCGCACACCACTGATAATAATCGCTCATTCGCCTGAGAAAAATAAACATAGTTACTCTGATGCGAATTCGATATTCACCCGCAATATTATCTTATCGCGAAAGCCTGAGAAAATCTTACCGGAGAGTGAAATCGTTTCCCTTCGATCGAAATTAACCCAGTTATACGAGAGACTTGACTGGACGCTTAAATAGTGAAGTGGTCAGTCAGTATCGGATACCTATAGTAACGGCCGCTATTATAATGTATTGGTTTACCAGCAAGAGTATATTTTATTATTTGATACGTGCTTTGAGTAACGGCGCGTACTTGTCATAGTTGTTTATCGAGAGATAATATTTATTGTACGTATTACACATATACCGCCACATTAAAACTGTATGACATAGAACTTATTTACCACATCAAACAAGATGTTTATTATAAATCACAAATTCAAATAATGTTATAAGAATATATACTCATGGTTATAAGCAATAATACAATATATACCCAGAAGCTAAGCATACATTAACGTTTATTTCTATATAATTTTTAATTGTGTAAATAATTTGACTTTATAGAAGTATGTCGTTACAATAAGCCGGTTGTTATATGGGTTTGTTTGTAAACTTCACTATATTTTCTTTTCGCGTTTTGAAGCTATAGAATGGCGGTTTAATTTCCACAACTACTGAATTTTTTGACGAAATACATTTAAACATCAAGGATTGGATCCTCAAAAGTTTGACCAATTCAATGAAAATTAATTTCCATGACATAAGTCTTGACAAAGAGGAGATTAACATAATTGAGTTCAGGAGTCTTCATCTTGATAATTTTGAAATCTATACGATCCATATTCGGTGCAGACATGGTATGAAATTCACATCGCGTAATATTGAAAAAAATAAGTATTGCTCAACGAGTTGGGCGACTGGCTGACAACTAATTCTATTTTAAAGTAACACTAAAATAATTCAGATTGTAGAGTTACATACATTCTATATTTGGAAAAAAATGTGGCTTAAAAATCCATAATGTAGTTAAATTTTCGCAAACTAGAATCGCTAAATTTACTAATAAGGAAAACGCATAAAAATATATTAATAGTATGATAATATACATATATGATAAGGAAAAATGGTGAGGTATTTAAGTAATTTGAAGAACTTTTTTATACCGCAATCTGTTAAATAAGAGGAAATTTTACTGATATAAAACATGCATTTTTGCCAACCATAATATTAAATAATACAAAAAAAATACCATACATTTTTTGTTCATATTGAGTGAGTGTATTCATTGAAATTTGGATTTACAATGATACTATAATATTACGCACGACAAATATTTTGGAAATTTTCCCTTTCACCAAGCAGTAGTTTGTGTGGGGTATTTCGGAAATTCAGACTGAACCAGGAAAGTCAGAGACCGCCCAGCGATGATATCCCTTACTTGCATCTAATTAAGTTAATTTCGACGAAATTCTAGACATTATGCTCGCCTCTCAGATGCTGGCGCAGTTGCTACACAGCCATTGTGACGTACTGGAAGAGATGACTTAAAATGTGTTGCCACAAGTAATCTAATATATAAAAGTCAAAATATGTATGTTCGTTCGTTCGTTTGTCCACA
>JAGVSQ010009151.1:0-13826 GCA_022683975.1 Rhyacophila evoluta | reverse complement strand
TTTAGAATTTAAAATCAATTTTCATCAAGCACCATCAGTCAAAAATATTAATTACTTATAAGAGAATAACAATGTTTAAAAGAAGCGTTTTTTTTAATTTCTTTACTCAAGAAAAACTCCCTTTCAGAAATATACAGTATCTTAACAAACATCAAACTCTTCAAGTACTGAGATTATACCCCAAAGTACTACTTAACACATTGTCCAAAGTATAGTAAATAATAGACTTGCAAATTTAAAAAAAATACTTAACAGATGAAATCTATCTTTAAACTATAAAATATATAAAGGCTCACTGGACGTGCCACTTCTACGAATTTTAAGATATTATTGTAGCTTCCAGCAGTACAACATTACATTATATGAAACATTTTGTGGATCATTTCCTAAAGATATTAGAGATTGATTGCTATTAGAGTTAATCCAGATTCTAGATTTTAGAGACTGTCTACGGCTTTGGAGTTATTAAATTCTATAATGTTACCCAATTATCTAAGTACATCTACCCTCTAAAAATGCTCACATGTTCCCAAATAAATAAGAAATGATTATTATTGGTACTGATTTGCCATCCCTGATTTTCTTTCACCGCAACGGGAAAGTGTCTTATGAAATTGTGATAATATTTTTTTATAAATAAAACATGTGAAAGAGATAATAATTCTGCGTGAATAGTTGGGCTTCATATGTTACCAGTCTAAATATAAATTTATATGACTGTGTATTCATAGACAATACTCAACGTATGGTTTTACAATTTTTTTGGAATGGCAACCATGGTAAATTATTTTGTGGCAAGCGTGGAAAAATAGCAATATTTTCAAATATGGAATGGTTATAGACTGGAAAATAGACAGAGCTGGAGTGACGAAATAGTTAATGTATGTAACAGCGCAATGTACAGGACGATGACTAGTTGATACAATTTCAGTTTTTCCCCGAAAATAAGATTTAAAAATAATAACTACCATGGATGTTTATGTTGCTTTTAATATAAGCCCTATATAGGACCTATGACATAATAAAGCATCGAATTTTCCAAGTACTATATTTTCAATTTGGATGTCACTAGATCTTTTACCACAAACATAGTATCGCCCATACAAAGGTAAAACTCTATAACTGCATTTTTATAGTTTTGAGATATTGAGGTTTTAAGATATTTATTGCGATATAAAATCCGTTTCTTAAGTTACACTTTTCTGTCTGTTTGTATAAAATGTAAAAAAAATCAAGGAATGTTATGAATGTAATTTTAATGTGTAAAAATATTAGTAACAATTAAAAAAACGAGTTTTTGCAGTTAATGAGTTTTACTTGCCCCACGTTTGTTAGTAAAATGACGGTATATGCCAATTCTTTGGTAGCGGTTTCTGCACTATTTGTTATTGTTTCCGATTGTTCATTTAATTAAAATGAATTTAAAACAAAATAAGGTTACAAGATTAGTATTATCTTACCCAAAATACAAATTAATAACAAGTTAAACTCAAAACAATTGAACATACACTGAGCATAATGATAATTCTTTCACAAAAATAATGAATGCACTTAAAATGAAAATCAATAGTTCCTATAATAAATTGAAAAAAGATGATCATAAAAATTATTGCGTTACTTTTAAATATACACACATGTAAATACACTGATTAATATTATAAGCACTGCACCGAAAATAAGCCCTATATGTTATATTCAGGAAAACACGGTTGGAAAGACCTCCGTTTATCAGCAAAATCATATACAGTGATTAAAACTCGTAATAAAGAAAATAATATGAAAATATAATAAAATAGTATTTACCTAATTCCGCCATCCTCGAGAGTGGAATGTTCCCTGAAAGAAAATCAAATCTTTTAGATTTTAAAATATTGAACCAATATCACATCAACGTGTTAAGAATGAAACGTTATAGAAGATGAAGATGAGTCAAACATAACATTTGTAATATACGAGAAGATTTCAAAAGTTCGTGCAAGTGACGTACAGATGGCGTTGATGATACTCAATAGTTTTTTTTCTAAAAATGGCACCCTTAATTACTGATCTTTTTTTCTATGTTATAAAAAGAACTGTTCTTGTTACAAAAATCAATTTTATTGCTTGCACAGTATGGTTTTTCTATTCACTTTTGCGATGTTTTGAATCCTTTTCGTATAATTTATAAATATTTTTGTATTATAATAGAGATACATAACAAACTGCTACTGAAAAATAAATTATATTTAATGTAGAATGTAAACAACAAAAATAGATACGAAACTCTTTTGTCTGGTATCGGTGATTCATTGCAATTGTTACTACGTGGTATGAAATAAAATTGTACGAGATGCATAAAGAGAACACTAGATATTTCATATTAAATATATCTTTTAAAACGTAAAATGGAATACTAAAAATCCTCTCTGTTTCAAACTGCATGACCACGAACGTTGTACACTAAGTTTACAACGCCTAAGATATAAATTAATAAAAAAATAAAGACAATTTTTAACTTCCAAAAGCATCAATTCAAATGTTGTTCATGTTTAACACTATGATATATTAATTTCCAAATGTTCAGGTCAACTTTTGATAATAAACGCATCATACAATGATACATTTTCCGCAAAAAATCTTTGGATCTCAATTTATAGCTTGTAGCTAGCAGACCAGTGGAATTAAAATATAAATAATATTGTGTATTTTTTGCAATTCCGAACCATCTGACTGTGTATTTATTATAGTAGTATATAATTATATGTCCTGATAGTGTCAAATGAAAAAGACTGGACGATCACAAATTATGATCCATTTATTAGTTTAAAATTTCAAAAAACTTGAAAATGATTATTTTTTTTCCTTATTAACTTTCAAAATGTACGTAGCATGGGGAATTTCATGAAATAATCAATCATTAAAAAAGTCTTGAAAACTCATTATTAATATTGAGTATATTACGTAAAATTTTACAAAAATAATAAGTTTAATTACTTTTTTATTTGAATAGAATAGTATTCATGGTTATTCAATGTATAATTCTTTTTTTAATTTAACATAAAACTTTAACAATGTCAATTCAATACAATCAATTAACAGAAACAATTTATTCAATAACTACTTCCAAAGTAATAAAACATCATTTTACAGTTCCTCTAATATTGCCAATTTTTATATTTGAACGACAAGACGATTTGCATCAAACTAGATTATTTTAACTGAAAAATAACAGTTGAGACATTTCCAGCGAACGGAACCGGTCTTGATATATAAATATAAAATTAGTAAAGAAAAACTGATAAAACTCTGAATGTGTTTATATTTCAGCATAACATGTTCTCTACCAACAATTAATACAATATTTAAAATAAGATAATTTAAAGTAGAAATTAATAATTAAGGATCAATAGAAAAAACTAATGTGTAATTTTTACTACAGTGATAAAATTATAACGTCTAATAAAATACGTATTACCTAATGTATCGTATTTGATTAAGAATTAATTTACACACTACTAATATGAAAGACTAAGTAATATGATTTTTTATTCTAATGAATTTACGACAAGTATTAATAAAAATACACCCATTATTAAAAAAAAAAAAACAAATAGCATGCCATACTAATCGGACGAAATAAGTTCTAAGTAAGAATCTACGATGGTAATACATTAATATGAACATGTATTTCTTGAAATAATCATCTGTAATGTTTTTTAAATAAATACATGATAAACATATGAAAGTTTACTTATACTGGTTGCAAATAAAATGAATATTCTGAAGTCGATTCGATAATATTATTGTAAAAATCTGTTTGACTATTATAATAAATTGTTAAACGTCATTTGTTCGATTCAATACGGATATGTCTAATTTTTACTTTGTTTGTAATTTGTGTAATATTTATTTCTAAGCTTAGGAAATTATTCATTAATAAATAACTTATCAAATGCATAATATACGTAAAGCAAACACACTAAATAAATTCATATGAACGAATTGTTTTAGTTGTAAAATACTAGATTAAAATAATTTAATATATATATATTAATATATTTAAAAATTTTGAAATGACCAAAAGTTCTATTAAATGTAAATCATTTAATGAATTTATTAATATCGTGATTTGATGTAATTTATTATAATATGAATTAGAAACCGTCTGATTTAAATGTATACAATAAGTCGTATTCAATGTAGTGAGAGGGTCAATTCTAATATTTACAGCGTTAAAGACATTTATTTACAGGAAACATAAAATTTAAACCACTATCCTCTCAGTAGAATTGAACATGGTCAATTTCCATTAAAACAATATAGCACGACAACTGTTACTAGTTCACTGGTAATAAAGAAAATTTAAAATAAAATAATTTAGCCTAAAAGTTCTTCACAATTACTATGTGTTAATACAATAATAAACGCATATTAGCTAGAAGTATGTACAAAATTATATGAGAAGTTATTTTGTTTTATATGCGAGTAAGTCACAGACGAATATCGATCACTTTCAAAACTCCAAAGTGTCCCATATAATTCTCACTTAGTTACCATCCGAACATATCTTTTTTCACTTAGGGCATGACATATACGAGTATATGTAAATATTTGCGTCTAATTTTGTATCGTAAATAATCTCACCATGATTCTCATGCAATTCTCCGGTAAATAAAATATCACAGATATTAAATGAGAATTATTGCTTGAGACACATCGCAGTTATATGTTTGTAGATGGCCTTGCGGGAGAAAAGTATTTATTTAAAAATCCATTTTTCTGGTGATATAATTTGTGGTATAAATTTGCATACTATAAAACTAAGATATTTTTAGTATGTCTTTCCACATTCAATATGCGGGACGAAAAAAACAGGAGTTAGCTAATATTTCTCAAGTTTAATTAAATAGAATCTAGAATATTGATCGTAGAAATTTATAATAAAGAAAATTGTACGGCCGTTTTTTATATATTTATGTTTAGAAGCGCGTGTTATACTTATGCTTGACTGGAATTTTTGTGTTTTGTATTGAATATTTCAGATAACTGAATAATAAATGCTTTTTTTATATTGGCAATGCTTAAAAGCCAGCTACAGACCAACAGCATCTATGTTACAATCGCAAGTATCTTAAATAATTGTCAAGTAATTTCCACATATTTTAAATGTTTTATAATATGAGAATTTTCTGAGAATTGTCTAAGACATTTAGCGGTAGTGGTATGCTGTGATAGATCTGTAGTCAGTATTAGATTAGACTCTAGTGCCTAGCGTCATCAGCAGAATAGTAAAAGTTGCCGAGCCATAACAGCTAAGTTGCGTACATCGATGCACTACACATGTAAATTAAAGGAAACCGGGCGGGTTACGGAACCTCTCCAGCCGTTCGGGCGACAAAACGGGCGGTAAAACAGAGCGGCCCGATCTACCGAAGCGACTTCGTGCGAAACGGAATGACGGCAACCAGCCGAGGCGGGCCAAAGAGCCAATATGGCGCTTGACGGGGTTAAACCTCACCTGCCCACCTCCGTCCGACCGGAACCACCCGCCCTTGGCGACGGACCCTGCGAATGACGTCACTCATCACCACCAACCTCTCATTATTCACAACACACTCCCCCATAGCAATAATCATCAAGCATCGTTGAACCACTTACCGGGAATCAGAGTATAAAATGAGCACTCTAATACCCGCACATTGATTGTAAACTAAAGAATAATTACAACTGTAAAACATCAAAGGTTGGTAAATTAAAATCATATTTTGCGTACAATGTGCGCAGCATTTTTGTCCAGTGTTCAGCCACCATACCACGGTCGCAACTATTTTACACAATCCTGAAAAGTTTCTAATTGATTTTCAAATGTAATGTATGACTATAATATGAAATTAATAAAAATACAATAGGAATTGTAAAAATTGCTGTTTGGTTACAATAATAATTGGTATGTTATTTCATGGACTCTCAGTATACATATATACCATGTTTGCTCCCAACGTGGAGCACATGGATCTACACATCGTGAAGATTTCCACTCTGAAAGAGGAGTATATGGATCTCTACAATGTGAAGACGACTTGACAGATTATTTTTTATGAGAATTGTTTGTCAGACAATCACTTAACCTAATAAGCAATTGTGTCTCTGAACTTGAAAGTTGAACTCTCAGACGTCACCTAAATATCCAATGATTTTTTCAAAAGTTATATTAAAAGTAATTTGCTTGATAAATTTATATAATTTGAAGGAATCTATACAACAATGCAAATTTATGAAAGAAACTGTATTCCATCATGTATCAGAGCTTTTAAGTCTTCATAAATTCTACTAAACTTTTGTCATGTTATTTCTAACCATTTTCTTATTTAAAATCAATTATCTATTTGACTTATTAAATCGCATTACATTCGATTACTATTTGTACTGTAAATACAGTCGAGTTTTTGAAATAGAAGTTACTATTTTTTTAATTTTAGAACTTATATAGTTACAATAATTAGGTTATTTTACTTACAAATATAAAATGTTCTATTAGATCATTGATATTGTTTAAGAATATATTAAAAATTACTCACCCAGGAACCTTTTTTCATTGGTAGGGTAGCGCTCTGCTAAAGCTTGAATCAAGTCTTCGTAATCAAAACCATTGGTATTCTGCATCATAGGAACTGGATATTCTTCAGAATTCACTGCAAAATAATCGTCAGCTTGTCTTTTAGTGCGACCTCTGCTTTCGTGATCAACACTCTTTGGCGTTTCGTGATTATCAGCTTTGTCACTTCCACCATTTGCTGGAACAGACCTCTTTTTGTTTCTATTTGAGTAATATCCAGAAGTGGCTTGTGCTTTTAATGAGGCCAAATTCCGTTTATCTTCAGTTTGGTTTTCTTCTCCTAATTCAGGGGTTGGATGGGCATCCACGGCGGAGTTTCTGTTGACTGAGTGCAAATACGAATCTTGTCGGAGTAAAGCGGCGACATTTCGTTTATCTTCTTCTTGATGATCCCATGTGGTACTGTGGTTTGGTAGAGCCCAGTCTCTTGCCATCGCTCCTATATTACGTTTATACTGTTGGTTTCTATTGTAGAATGGAGTATTTTGGCTTCGAGCAAGTGACGCTAAGTTACGTTTACCTGAATAAAAAGCGCTGTTCTTCATCAAAGATTGGACATTTCTTTTATCTGAATCAAAAGGGTTGTCATAATAATTATTTCTATTGTATCTGTACAGCTCACCATTTCTCGCCAGCGCCCCTACGTTTCGTTTACCTGAAGGGAAGTTATATTGCTTTGCTAGAGATCCAATGTATCGTTTTTCATAAAGGTCGCCAAGAAAATTGTCAATTTCACGTTTCATGTAACCGTTTCTTGCCAAAGCTCCGACGTTTTTCTTGTCTTCATTTTCATAATACTCGTAACGCTTCCCAGGGATGTATCCACTTCGAGCCAATGATTCCAATCCTCTCTTGAAATATCGATTAATTGCACCAGATTTTGCGAGTGATGCCAAACTCCGCTTTTCTTCCTCAGTAATCTCTTCTTCTTCGGGAGCCTGAAGTGTTGGGAGCTGGCCATTTTTTGCTAAATTTGCGATACTTCTTTTGCCGAATCTATAATATTCAGATTTACCTGATGAATCCTGTTTACGTTTATTTTCAAATGGGAATTGGCCTGATTTTGCCAACGACGCTATAGAACGTTTGTCTTCCGGCACAGATTCGTCGTAAAGTAGCTTCCCGTCAGATAATAGATCGTAATCAGGTAAGTCAATGTTGTCATTGACAGCTTGGGAATTCAGGATCCGAAGTAATTTTTCACGCAGTGCTCTAACCTACACAAACACATTGACGTATTACTAAACATTACATTACAAAATGACGAGTATGCGAGCTCTCTTTTTGTGCTTGTGACACAATTACTTATAATTTCATGATAAAGATAGATACTGAAACAAATAGTTCATCTATAAAATTGTTTACTATATGTGTACAACTGAGATAGTATGGAGTAAATTTTAATTCAAACGAAGGAATGTAAATGTTGACATCTTGAGATGTTAGATGATAAGGGAGAAATTAGAGAACAACGATATATAAGAAAGGCTCTAGATTTCAAAACATGTCTAAGTTTAAATTCGATTAATATCAATTTTTTTTAGTTGTTATGTATATTAATATCGATTATTTATGAAATGACATTAATTGTATATACCTGAATGCTTCCCAATTCTTTTGGAGTCAGCAAACTTTGTAAAACATTGTCGAGCTGGCAGTTGTTGGAAAGCGTGGCTGCGTCCGATCCATAACTATTGAAGTCTTCAGGCCGTACCTAAAAATATACATAAAGATAAAACAAATGTTTATTAAAAATAAAAATAAAAGCATCGTTCATGATATATGTTTATACCAAGCATATAGTTTCTTTTCACGGATTAGTTTTTGCGAACATTGCTTGACAATCCATCAAGATATTTTATTCATAGTAAAAAACATAGTAATAAACTGTCTCCCCCGTTAGCGTAGTTGTTAGCGTGCGCGCCTAGCTATCTGGGGGATGCGGGTTCGATTCCCCATCTGGTCGGATTTTTAAAAATCTGAAAATGCAGGACTGGATGCCTATTGGGTTGAGTAATTGTTTGACAAACGATTCTCGTGAAAAATAATTTGTCGTGTCGTCCATATGCTCCACGTTCGGAGCAAACATGGTATATATAAAAAAAAAAAAAAACTAACTAGCCAATGCTAAGCCAATACGGAGGGCAAAGGTCATGTTTAACAAAATTGCCTCAGATATTGATATCTTCCAATTGAGTGAAAGTGAGTTTAGATGGATACTATTTTATATTTTTTTGAAATATCTGTCCGACTCTCTTGGTAGCCCTTCATTCTTTTCAAAATCTTTCTTTATTTTTTTACTTTTGCGCACCGTTGCTTCACAAAATTTACTTTGTTTTCTATGGTTTATATAAACTCCTTTGTGATTATTATGCATGCCATCAACCTATAAATTTTCTACTCGTTAACACATGAAAAATATAATAATACATGATAGCCTAGATAGCGTAGAGGTTAGTGTGCGCACCTAATTCCCAAAGAATGCGGGTTCGGTTTCCACACCTCTTAGATTGATAAATATTCGAAAATACAGGATTGGATACCCATTTAATTAAGCAGTTGCCTAACAAACAATTCTCGCGAAAAATAATATGGCGAGACATGTTTTGAAATTGCAAAGCGGAAATCTTCACAGTGTAGATCCACATGCTCCACTTTCGGACCAAACATGGTAATATATATAAATTCAAATCTACGATAATTTTAACTATAAATTAATTTTTATACAGCTTTATCAATTGGTAATAGTAACCACCATTTATAAGCATAAAAAGGCATCAATCATTATGAACGTAGAATACATTTATTATTTGAAAATAAAATTTGCAGACGCTTTAAAAAATGAATTATCTCCTCTTGTAATTTGATTAATGTTTAAATTCCTTCTGTCATATTTTATTCAAATAATTATAAGTCACTCAATTTAAATTAAACTCTGCCCTTTTACTGAAACCTATTTAGGAACCTTAATCTAGAGATAGGCTGTCAAAAATTTGTGATAATTTTAATTAGGTACTATATTCTCTACTCATTTTTCTCATACCAATTTCTCATTCTCATTTTTTTAAAAACCAAGTGATATTTTAAAAAAATGTTCTTTTTTTGAATTTTTAAAACACTGACTACTGTTCTTCTATGTATTTGTTATTTAAATGTTTCCATTGCTTTTGTATACTAAAAGAAATTAATTATCACGTTTTCGAAGTATTACTCTTGAATCAGTATGGAATCACATTCACATTACCAGTTTTAAATAATTTAGAATTTAAAATCAATTTTCATCAAGCGCCATCAGTCAAAAATATTAATTAAATAAATTTTAAATTAATAAAAATATCATGTTAATACATATGGAAGTTTACCATTTTTAAATAATTTAAAATTTAAATATCATGTTGTTTTTTTTTACCTTATTACGTATCTGCCGTAAACTTAATTTTTCTACAATATTTATTTAATATATTAAATGATGTAAAATGACAATTTCTGAGTTATAAATTAAAATATATATTAGTTGGCTATAAGAAGAATTACACTATAAAAGTTTGATTTTAATAAAATTAAGTTTTATTTAGCAATGGCACGCGTAACAATTTCTAATGTCATGGGTTCAAGCCCCGCAGCTGCATAACGACTTTAAAACTACCCAACATCTCGATGCCAAATGGATTGAGCAATTGGCCAAAAATTCAAATTCTCGTGAAAAAAAATAGTGTAAGACCTCCAAATAGTGGATATTAACGTGCTCCAAAATTATAACGGACATACAAAATTATATTGTAATTTATAAAAGTTTTTACGGTAAATGATTTTATTATTAATATTACCCTTTCAGATGTTAAAATGTGTTTTAAATCTTAAAATCTTGGTAAAAATTAAAATGTGAAATAAAGCAAAAAAATATGAATAGTTATTTTTCATAAAAAAAACTTTATTATTATTAAATTCTTAATTATTTTAAATCAATTTTCATCAAGCACCATCAGTCGAAAATATTAATTATTATTTTTATTAAATATATTATATTATCTTCTGTATAGCCTATAAGTAATAATATAAAAATAAAAGCAAACGCCAATATGCAAAATGATCGGTGTTAGCATTTATTACTGATATCATGAATGATGATACACAGTTGCAGATTAGTCTAAGTTAATAATAATAATTAAATTCAAAAGATAAATGGTTTACCTCTACATTATGAAAAATCAGTCATCCGGTGCTTAATAATAGAGATTGATAAACTCGACTTCATTAAGAGTAGGGCTTGATTGGGTAATTAATTTTTGGAAAACATTTGACGTGTGGAAAATTATACAAAAATAACTTGCATTTTGTTGAAAATTGGAATTACATTTTCCCTCGTCATTTTAAAGCGTACGTGTAAAAGTTTGATTGACACTCTGCTCCTCGCTTCTGACACTTCAATTTAACAATATCTTGCCTGTTTGAAATATTTTCGAGTTTGAAAAATAGACGCTTGAAAATAAAATGTAAATAGAAAGCTATAAAAATTCTAAAAAAATCGTTTCCAATATATTTATGAAATGTTTTCGGACGCGAGCTTTTTGTAATAAGCTTCTGTGAGTATATAAATCGCCAATCTGACATTATTTATAGAATGTTTAAATGTATTGCGAAAATTCATACAGTGAAACTTAGGTACTTAAATACATACGTTATAAATAAAGACAGAAGAAAAATATTGGAAATAAGTTTTCTTGTCAACATTTTTAACCAATTTAAAAAAAAATACTCAAATAATATTTATTAACTTCAAAGGGAATTATGTTGATGGTTTTATATTTCTAAGTTACGTCCCTCTGGTAACTGAGAGGTTACTATACACGATTTGGAGGCTAAAATTACAGGTTCGATTTCTACAGCTGTTTGTTTGTGAAGATTTAAAAAATTGAAGGATGCAGGACTAAATGTGCAATGGGTTGAGCAATTTGCTGTCTATTAATTCTTGTGAAAAAAATTTATCAACATAGGGAAGATTCATATACTCATTTATGAGCGATCATCTAGACACTGTTGAGATCCATAAGTCTCACTTTCGGAGCAAACATAGTATCTATAATAAAGAACCAATCAATTCTGAGAAAAGCTGGGTAATTAACTAGCTTAACAATATAATTTTTCAATTATTTCGATTCTGAAGTTATGGAGATTATTATGTATGTATATATGAATTTGTACTGTGTAAAGAAGTATATCGATAAATTTTCTCCGATATTTATAACCATACAACCACTTAAGCGGAAAGTCATCTATGTCTTACGTGTAAGTAAAATATTTTGATTATTATACAGCTACGGTACTCAAATTTATAGCTTCCACTTCCAAGCGTATCACAATTTTACTTTAATGTCCATAGAAGGTAAGCAGCAACACTCGCAATTCAAGTAAAATCCTTTTTTATATCCGATATTTTTGATATTTCTGCAACACATTGCAGGAAAATACGTAAAATTCAATTTTACTTACACTAAAGTATAATGGTATTTCAAGTTTTACGTTAATATTGAAAAACAATCTATAATACACAACTATAATAATATGTAGAGCATTATAAAACATTATTCAGAGTTGATTTTTTATTGTAATATAGTCAGAAGTTTCACCTAATTTCTAAAGGAACTAAAAGCATTATTCATGTGATACACTCGTAAAAACAAAAAAACATAACATGAAAGCAATAATTGAAGAAATTTAATTAGTTTTTCAGAAAACTTCCACATATGTGTGGTCAATAGGTTATACGGAAAAGAAAATTCAACACTGAGCTTTACGGATTGTATGAAAATTTCAGCTCCACTCTAGAATATATTGGTGAGGTCATTTACACTGTATGGGTTAATAAGAAAGAAAACAGTAATTTCCAGGAATCCTATAGAAGAGGTTACAAAGTAATTTGCTAATTAGGAAAAATCGTCGATGACTATCTACAATATGTTGTGTAAAATGTGGAATAATCTTCTGGATAAACGCATATGAAGAGAGCTGTTGTTGAAAGCCAGCACCTATCCCAAATTTTCCGGGCTTATCATGATGATTTTACTGAGTGAAACTCTGATTGCATGCTTTTGAAAGTTATGGCGTTTTCCACTACATGTCAGCTTAAATTGATAATTTAATATACTACATAACGTTGTTAGTTCAAATTTCCTGACCCGCATAATACGTGGAAATAATATTTGCTTTTGACCAATTTATTATAGTAATAAATATAACTCAATACGTTCACGTAAATATGCTTATCCAATATGATGTATTGTTGGTAGAGTATTACATTAATTAACATGCGCGAATGCATTAATATGGATCATTTATTTTCATCCTCTCAATAGCGGATGTATGGCTCTGACATTCGATGACAGTGTTGAGCTCGGCGTTTCCATGTGAAATGTCATGCGGTTGGACTATAATACTTCGAACACATCTAAAGAGCTATTCATACCGAGCCGCATTGCAAAATCAGACTAGAAATTATTTCGCAGTATTGAAAATAATATTATATAACATTTACGTTAAGCTTATTAACTTTGAAAGCTTTCTAATAATTTATCATTCAGATGCGATTATAGAAGTATTATGTGTATTGTTTCTAATTGGGAAGCAAATTTAATATCTTTTAATTATATTCTATATATTTAAAAAAAAAACAAATCGTCTTTGTATTAGTATATGGAATACATTTAATAAAATCGATGACTGGAAAGAAAAGAAAGATCAAGGAAAAGAGCGATTGAATAATATTTTGGAACCGTTTTTATTTCATTCGTCATTATTGCTTCCAGGCATGAATTTTCATCATATAAAGATTTATCGTTCTAGCTTATTTTATAATATTTATTTAATGAGGTTGACTAGTTGTTTAATGACCAATTGAACCATTATCGCATCGAAATAAATTTTGAATGTTTAACTTTTGGATGTTTAACTCTAGTTTTTCCACTTTTAAGATATTTTATATGTGAGTTGTTGAAGACCAACCCAAATTAAGATTTGTAGAAATATTTGAAAGCGATGAATTACTGTTTCAATAAAATGTCTTTCTATTTGGTCTGGATTAATTATATAAGTCATATATATTCCAACTAATCATAAGTCAACCGGTACATTATTTTACAGTCAAAATTTTATAAAAGTATTTAATTTTAGTATGTCTCCCCGGTAGCGTTGTTGGTAGCGTGCGCGCCTAGCGATCCGGGGAATGCGGGTTCGA
>JAGVSQ010009150.1:0-13828 GCA_022683975.1 Rhyacophila evoluta | reverse complement strand
CAAAAATGAAATCCGACAAGGATTAGCCGCGAGGCGGTATACCACACTTTTACCATATATTCAATCAGTGAGTGAAGTAATCGATTTATGCCCATTTTTCGTTCCAACATAGCTGTCTATCCACATGCGTATTTACCGTAATGCTTACGTCAAATAACGTTATATACGTTATTTTAATTAATACTATTTATCTGTTCTGTGCTTACAAGTCAATTTATTACATATAGAAATAAATCCTTCCTCCCCGCTGATTATCTTTTAGGCGAATGCAATTCATTTTCTGAACACAATCTCATAATCTGTAAACTTGCAGTGAATATGAGAATCGTTGCAGTATTATGAATATTTTCATCGTTGTTTTGGCTTAAAAAAAATCCATGAATGCAGATTAATTTTGACCATCTGCACGTAGCAATAACAATAGGGTTAGGAGACCATTTTGACTAACTAGACAAAAGCTATTCATTTGCACTATTTAGTGGAAGCTGGAGTACTATTTTAATAATAGTATGAAAATCTAAGCCGATATGTAATTTTATAATGAATTCTTCTATTCCAGCCTTGCCGATATAAAAAAATGAGCCTCCACCCAAACTGGATAGCCTTGGCCACTATTGATTTTCCCAGAAAAACATTCATTCAAGAAGGACAATCATCGGTAAAAGATGTAAAAACTAAAACACCTTCAAAAGATACATTAAATGGAAATGACGTCAAGGATTTTTATTTGAATGTCTTATCAACTCCAGCCACTATTTTTAAATCAGCACCCAAAGAAAAAATGAAGACAAAGAAGACATTATCTGATGATATTTTGAATACAACTGAAGAACGCCGAATGACCATACTTCTGAATAGTGCTCAAAATAACAATGTTGATCTTGTTAGGCAACTTTTATTGAAGTTTCCACACCTCATAAATTCAACTGACAATTATGGATGGACAGCACTCATGTGTGCAGTAAAGTCGAATGCACTGGAAGTAGTCAAATGCTTACTTGAACACAAAGCAGACAAGTATTTGAAAGAAAAAAGTGGTAAAAATGCATTTTCATTAGCTGAACAGGGAAGCTTAGTTGAGAGCATATTATTATTGAATATTACAGATAGTGATAAAAAACTTGCATTTTCCAATGATGAAAAGAATAAAAAGGTGTACTGTGAAATATGTCGAGAATATTATTCATTTGATAATAAAAAAAAACATTTATCATCAACAATACATATATTTCAATCCGGAAAAAGAAAAACAGTAACACACTACGGAATTCCCGAAAGTAATAAAGGTTTTCAGTTACTCTTAAAAACCGGGTGGAACAGTGAAATGGGTCTAGGGATTAATGGCGAAGGTAATAAATACCCAGTAAAATCAGTTTTCAAAGTTGACCGATATGGACTTGGGAATAAAGTGAGCAAACCTAAAATAACGCATTTTTATGCTAATGATGTAAGTGCTGTGAAATATAGAACTGAAACCAGACGGACTTTAAATAAGAAGCAACAAGACAGACAATTAACCCGAGACAGAATTAGTGAAAGAAATATTCGCTATGAATTATCATAATTGTATATATGGGAATGCATCGTCCCTTATTTTATATCAAACTTCTTCTCTCTCACTTCCACTACCGATACGGAGCATATGGCTGCCACGTGGCAACTCTAGGAATCTCTGTCACCCAACAGCTGTTTTGCATCCTCCCGGGTCATGCCAGCATCTTTCAGTTCTGCCGGGTACGTCCTATGGGTGGTATCCACCAGTCTTCCAGGACGCTGGAATCTCACAGGTTGGGACCAGACAGACAGGGTTCAGGCTCTCTGAAGGCATCCGAAGAACGTGCCCCAGCCAGTTCTAGCACCGCCACATAACTTAAAGTGACAGGAGGGTGTTCCGTCCACTCCTTTATCTTCGTGTTCCCGATGAAGCCATTCCACCTCACTCTAGTATCCAACGCAGGCATTTGTTCTCAAATCTCAGTACACTGTTTTTCTGAGTCTTTGTAAGGTGCCATAATTTGCTATCTGCTGGCAGTGTGCATGCACCGAGCAACTTACACTTGGTACGGACTGAGTACCGCTACGCCACCCAGACACTTCACATTAAGTCAAATGTGGCTCCAGCTATCACAGGGCAGATAGTGAGCTCTTTATGCATGCTGCCGTCCTCTGGGATGTGAATCTCTCCTTCACTCGTCAAGGTCCAGTCTGAGTCATGACAGGAGCGGTTGCACAACACATTAGTCTTTTTGGTATTTATTTTTAGGCGAATGCAAGATGGATTGCTTTGCAACCTTTCGACAATACCCTGGATACCCTTGACGAGTGTATTGAGTATGACAGCATATTCTAGGTCTAGGGAATATAAAAGGTGCCGCTATCTGAAAAAAATTGGGAAGCACTGGTATATATACAAAATAATACTGGGAAAATATTTAATTTTTACTTATTTATACATATGTTATACATACAAGTACATATGTTGATATTTTGAATAAAAATGAAGCTTGTACAGATTCAAAAAAATGTTTGTTTTTGAGTTTTCTGAACCTAATCCTTTTTTTTCTACTTGCTCTGAGCCTTGTGTAATATTAATAGTTTCACACAATACAGCATTTTCTAGGAACCTATCTACTGTATTTCACAAGTGTTCTGAATTTCAGATGGTGATTGGGCATATCAACTGCATCCTTTAGTGGTCAACATCATACATTTTATGTGGTGCCCTTGACAATTAGTGCTCATAATGGAAGTATTCCTCATAGTTGTCATGAGAATAGTGTAATTCTGTTTTTCAATATAATATCACTATGTTCTTTTAATAGAAAGTTATTTTAATAAAATATTTGAAAAATATGTAGATGAATTACTTTCATTTCTAAGACTGGAACCTAACTAATATATACTGCCAACCACTTTTGTTTATAGAAGTGGCAATAAATAGCAGGGCTAGATGTAGCCTCACGAAATTATTATTAACACCGCTTACCCGGTGATGGATAATAAGTGACAGAGTATATTTTGTTTTATTTCTCCAAATATACTGATTTGAAGTCCTTGCATCATCATAGTTGATGTATCCCCCATAAAAAGCCCCTACGAGATCTAAACGAAATAAAAAAATTGATCAATATCAATAGTTATAATTATTTTTAATTAAATCTAGGACCTCCATACCTGCGTGTATATGTGTCTGCCACTAATTAATGGGAATTAGTGTGAGCCGCACTTGAGTCATGTCATCACAGTCCGGGCCGCTGATCTACAATAAAACTTTGTATACAGCCCATTTTCTATCTTTCTATTAACATTTTAATGCCTTTCTCATAAAATTCCGCAAGTAAAAAATTTAAGTACTACACTGGACACTTTTTCAACTCTTCATAAATTACAAAAAAAGTCCTGCATCAACCAAAAAAGATGCAAATTTAATGGTTCAAGATCCGGTGAATACAGTGGAGGCGAAATTATTTTCCATCTAAAGATATAAATTTTATCATTCGCATTTTCGATAAATTTGGTCACACAATGTCATGCTTTAAAAATTGTTTGTAATTGTTAACGGAATGAGGTTATTTTCATATTTCTTCATTCAAGTAGTTGCAATAAACTTGTGTTGTTACCATTTGGTCAAGTTTAAGTATTTAAAAATAAATCATGCCCTTACAATTCCACCATACTGACAATAAGACCCTTATTATGTTAGGGTTGGTTGAGGCGTAGGTGCAGGTAAAAATGGCGTTTTCGATTCACTCTAAAAGATTTTCACACGCATTTATCCGATCCACTTGTTGTTATTGGTTAGTTGATGCAGTATCCACATTCGATGCCTTCACATTTCACCAAGTATTTTAATTGGTTCCTACACACCTGACTATGAGTAATAATTTTTTAATCAAAAAGTTCAATTTCAGTTGTCAAAAATTAAAAAAGCCTGATTATGAGATTTTTCCGGTACTGCATGTATCGGATTTGTATGAAAAATGATTTTTATTGTTAGAAAATGAGAATATTTTTTTTTATTTCTGATTGATTGAAGTTTTTTATGTACTGTAATGAAAAAAAAGTATATCTATGATACCATTAAATATATCATACATATTTTTCGAACTTCTAGTAAGTGTGTATGAAGTGAAAAATTAAAATTCATAAACATATTATTTGCAGGAATATTAATAAAACAGAGAATCGTTATTTCATATTGCATAAATAGTATATTTTCAACATTTGTAAACATTTTCATATAAAAAATATAGCTACACTCTAATAAATTACTTTAGTTTAAGTTTTATACAATAACAATATCCAATAGACATAATATTTGAGTTAATTGATATTTTAAAACATTAAAATGATTTACTGACAAGGCCTTGAATAATTTAATTCCTAATACATCAAAGGTTTAAATAGTGTGTATAACACTTGTATTCTTATTTTATAAATTTTTATTAAAAATTTCTACATTGGACTGTACTTATTCACCAAAAATAATGTCATGTTAGTTTTATAGAAAACCAACCGATACATAATAATCGTTTGTACTTATATTTATTTATTTGTCAGTTCCACAGTACAGGGCAAGATAATAAACTAATAATTGAAATATTCACAAGATGTCAAAATTAATATTCTTGACTCACTATAAATAATTAATTATATCCAATTGTCTCTTGATTCAGTAAACAGAATAGACTGGATGTTTTGGTCCAACAGAAACAAATGAATTTACAATTATAATCCTAAGAAATTCAAGAACTTTACAGCGATTTCAAAACCAACAAAACAAGCAGCATTTGCTGGAAACGCTCTCAGCATGACGGGTGTTATACCCTTGTAAAGAGCTAAAGGCCCTTCCTCTTTCATAAGAATCCTGAATACATCACGCATTCCATTAGGATATTTTCCTTCAGGCGCAGTCTGTAGTCTACTTTTGAGTACATCAGCAGGCATGCCGACTAACCAATTTGCAATACCAGCACATCCACCGGCCATAACTGTAGCTCCTATTCCAATTTTACCACTCTCTGCATCGGCCGGAGTTAGCAATTCTTTCACCCACTCATAGGTCATAAAATACATTCCACTTGCTGGCACATCACGAAGAAGGGTAGCAATTGTCCCTTTGTAAATACTACGCATACCTCCTTCTCTATAAAGTTGTTTAGCACAATCAACCATGCCATTGTATTTTTGGGGAGCGCCTCCTCCTTGTTGAATTTGTAAGAGGCACTTGATTCTTTCGCCAGGAGCCATGACCGTAGTAGTGAATATACCGGAAAAAGCCCCAGCTAAAAATAGTTGTGGTTTATCTAATGGCGCGCCAGTTAAACCTTGAATCAAATTCTTTCCAACACCATAACCAAAGAAACTTATAGCAAAAATTGGAGCTACCCCTGTGAGCGGCGCCGACATTCCTTTGTAAAGCCCCCTGAATCCTTCTCTTTTAATTGTCTTCGAGAAACAATCCCAAGTACCTTTATACAAGGGACTTTCACCAGCTTTCGCTAGAGGCATAGTTTGAAGTCTAACTTTAATAGTATCCATAGGATGTCCAGCTAAAACTGTGCATATTCCACCAAAACCTCCACACACAAAATATTTTACAGGGCCAACTGTGTCAGACATTTTAACAGCTGTTGCACTCCACTTGGTTAAGTTAATAATAATTAAATGTCAAAATTGTCAAGCAAAATCAAAGTCCACCAAATAGAATGACCATGAACAAAATATCTTACAGCATTGCGTGTTGTAAAAATCGTATTAAAAGTAGCTAATCCCACAATCATGTTGGAATGCTTTTAGAGGAAATATACTATAACCCATGTAATATATTATATTTAAGTTGAAATACAATAATTTTTGTTTTTGCTATTTCACATTTTTTTCAGCAATAGTATTAATTTTGACAGCCGCTTTTGAATGTAGCTCATAAGCTCAAAATTATCAAATACAATAATAAATATACATGAATAAGAAATACAAAATTAAATTTGGCTCTAGGTACATTTTCTCACGAATATTATTATTACGTTCTGGAATCTGGCAACAAAATTAAAGGAAAAGCTCTACTGGTCATTAATTTTACGTTACACAGATTCAAATTTTTAAAAAAAGTTAACGTATTCATTGTAAGCTTGCCGTCCGTGAGATATTAGTATTTTGTAAACAATACCAGAAATACGGTCAGGCATAAAATTCGAGACTCGTGATATGTAATTTCTTTTATTTAATTCTCAATATTGGTACAACGTCCTCAAAACGTCAAAAGATAATACTTTTATTTGTGTCGTATCTTTAATTTAGTCTTATTGTTTTTTTTGCAGTATAACTATTACGTCCGAAGTCCCACGGTAATTTTGATTATCGGTGCTTTGCTTGTATAAAAAAAAATACTCAAGAACGACACTTCGCAACAATGTCATGGAAATCGGGTTCATTAGATCCCCCACGCAGAAGCTTACCTAAAAGAGTCAGTATGCTTCGGAAATCAGCTAACAATCCTAGTTTGAATGGATCGATTCTAGATGACAATTCAGTTGCGGATGTACACAAAAGAGGTAAAATAAAAAATATCTTTTAGACCAACCTTACTGTATTAAATATACATGAAATATTTAACAATACAACATTTAAACGAAAATATTGTCAATGTTACTATTTTATAGAGGTGGAATGGTGGAAGAGATTAAACACAGACAGCAAAAACAGTTCTACAGACTTATTCCCTGTCAGTACTCATTTCATTAACTCGGCAGAAAGTGAAATATTACAGGAAGAAAGGTTGGTGTCCATTTTATATTTTAAATTAAAATTTTTATCCCAGTACATTATGTAAGATTTCCCAAATTGTACAATTTTTGTTTTTTTGGGTATCCTAGAGTTCGGCCTACGTTTTGAAGTTAGTCACAAAGATTTCGCAAAATTCCATTCTTCTGTTGGCAGCAAAAGTTGTTATTTTGGTGACCAGAAAACACATGTATACACGATTTCTGATGAGGGGATATTTTATTTACAGATATTGTCATGTTTTATTTTTATTTGTATTACCAATAAGATCGTCGAAGAAGTAATAAATTAAATACACAATATACGTCATGTGGTACTCCTGGTGTGACAACTGTGCTGTGCCAACAGAAGAATGAATTTTTGCAAAATCTCGGTGATTAACTTCAAAACATAGGCTGAACTCCAGGATAACCATTTTTTAGATTGACATTTTTATTTAGTTTTAATAATCTTTAATTGGCTGCAATAAGGTCTCAAAATTAAATTTTAATTACACCTCTGATGGATGTTCTTTGATAATTTAATGTGAAACAATTGTACACCTAAACAGCTTTTTATCGCCCTAGTGGGCGATTCAAGCTTTCATAGTGTGACATAGGGATTTTTTGCAATGCTATGCGAGTACTTTATAGGCGCCCTAAATTAGATTATTGTGGAACTGGTGGGCAGTTTTTTTTTAAATTATATCAGCAGTAAAACCAACATCTGAATCATATTATCATCAACTCTTTCGCTTTCGGGAGTCTCAAAAACAATCTCCACTATTTCATTATCGCCGTGATGTTTATCGATAAACAATTCTTCGATATCTACCTCTGTAAGAATACCAAATCCTCTGCCAATTTCACATGCCAGATATATTTTAGGGTATTGCAATATGATTGAATGAAACATAAGCATTCTTGTGTAATCCAAATAGCTTTACAGCATGCATAGGATTTGGTGTCAATTCAGATAGTCAAAATTAAAAGTGATCAATACAATCCATAATTGAACATTTTTTCAGTACATCCATAGCTGAAAGTGTTCATTTCATCACACAATCATTTGGCTTAATCACAACATACTAAAATCTTGGCACAGTCAGTTATGTAATTTGGAGAATTTAGATTTTTTAATATTGAAATGGGGTTGCTATTTTACGAAATTCTCACAATTTTTTTTAAATTATGGATCTTTTCCTTATTTAAACTTTAACTGGTTCTATGCCATAAGCGTCTATAGACGCTCTACAATACCGGGCACGGGAGGCTGCCCATACAAAAATCGCGTCTAAAGACGCTCCACTTCAACACTTAATATCTAACCAATTTTGACTATTTATAATAATTTAATATTTTGAGCGTACAGGGACATCTCTTACTGTCATGTTGAATTAATTAGCTACTACCTATTGTCAAGAATTATCGATAATACATCGATTTTAAAAATAGCTTCGTTCTTCGACCAAGACGCAGCGCTATGCAGGGTTGGCACGTTTGCGCTCTAGATATTGCTAGATATTCATTCTTGGTTTGTTTGATTTCATTTCATAGTTTTCGCTGTTGTGATATTGAGATAACTACGAATTGCTTAAAGTTTATTTCTTTTTTCTTTGCTTCATAATTTTATTATTACTAGCAAATAGTAAGTTTTTTATGTCACAACACTATTTCGTTATTTATTAGTACGTTTTCGAGTTTATTTTAATATTTGTGCAGATGAAATTTCAGGCGGTGCTTGTGTTATATTTTATAATTGCGTTATAGAGTTATTATTTAATATACATTAATTCTTACAAAAACATATATTTATATTTTCCAGTGTGGCGTACCAATTTGGTGAAGAAAATTTTAGCACTTTATCGTCTTTGGATCTTTCTTCTCCCAAACCGCTTTTCAAAAGGAGGGAAAAAACGGAGAAATCTAAAAAAGTAAAAAATCCAGAAGCGGTAGTAAATGTGTCTCATACTAGTTTAGATGACCTAGAAATTGTTAAAGAAAAAAATATATTCAAACACAAATTGTCTGAGGCGAGACCTGCAAACTATGCTCAAGCAATAATCGATCCAAACGATAATCTGCAAGATCGATCTGAATATCGACATGAGAGTGAAGAAGAAATACAAAAAGAACCAAAAACAAGTTTGTTTAGGAAGCTTGCGTCGACGAAGAGCAGAGGTAAATCAATATTTACAGATGCAATAACGAATAATTCTGAATCTGAAGCTATTCAGCGTCATTCGTATGAAATGCCTGTTGAGGTAGTGGGACAGGAATTTAAAAAAAATCTGTTTTCAAATCCCACTAAAATAAATGCTGAAAGAATGTCAGTTTTTGCAGAAGCATTGATAAATGAATCAGAGCCAGATGAATCAGAAGTCGGATATCCTTCTCAACATTTTGTGAAATCAATATTATCTGGAGCAGACAAAAAACAAAATCTCTTTAAGATGGCTGAAAAGAAAGATACTCGAAAAAAATCAGTTTTTGCTGACGCTATATCAAATTTTTCGGAATCTCATGTGTCTGAAATTATTGAAATTCCATCGCACACTTCCCATACATCTGTACTAAACGATATGACTGGGGGGCCAGAAAAATCACAAGAAGCAAAAAGAAATCTCTTCAAGAAAGCCAAGACTAAGAATATAGAAGGTAAATCAATCTTCGCTCAGGCTTTAACAATAAATTCTGAATTAGATACAATTTCAGATTTGGCAGAACCATACATGAAAAAACAAAAGTTTTCAGAAGATGCGGTTGGTGTGTCTGATTCTGTAAACATTGGTGATCCACCTATGGAATCACAGATGGAAGAAGAGAAAGAACTAGAAAACTTAAATTCTGTAAGGAAACACCGTAAATCTTCACTATTAAAGTCAAGGAGACAGTCGGTGACTGATGCTATAAGTGTGATATCTGTGAACTCCCCTATGAGTGTCACATCAGAAACTGTAAACTTTGATAAGTGGAAGCAGCTTGTTTCTTCTACTATGATGGAGAGTCCAAAAACTCCTCGCAGATTTGAAAGAAGAACATCACAAAATCTATTACCCGCTAAGTCTTTGATGCATTCAGATATTGTAGAGGAAAAAGAAAATAGCGCTGTCAGTTCAATTAATATGAAGAAGGATTCAAAAGTAACAGAGCAGACAAAGGATAATGCCATACAAGAAGTTATACAACTGTCTAGTAATATCTATACACCATCTGCTGCAATTGATGATCAACTACACAAATCAGAAATGAATAGTTCAAATGCACCTAGAACAATGGATATAAATGATGAAAATGATAAATCTAAAATTACTAGAAATAATTTTTCAAAGAGTCCTACAGAGCATTATTCATCTGAAAGTAATCTAGAGAAAATGGAAGAAGATCATCCAGGAGTAGTCAGAGACGCAAGGGTCAGTGATATTTTATGATTATTATTTTAACTTGTAAATTAAATATTTCATTAAAATTTCAAATTAGTGGAGTCGTAACATATCTCATTGTTTACTTTGGCAAAATATAAGTTACCATATATGCATTATTTTTATTCTTTTCAGCAATCAAATGTGCAACAGCATTCAATAGATGTAGGTGTTTTATATGCTGGATCACCTGATACCGAAATATTTCCTCAACCTCATCCCTTGGAAATATCGAAAAGACAATCCGTAGGCACCTGGTTAAAATTGCAAGACTCTAAAGAGGACAGTGATCCAATTCTAAGCCAAAGCTTTATTGATAGACAAGTAATGGAGGAAGTAATGGCTAAAAGAACTAACCCTCCTGTCAGGCGATCCACTTATGAAAATGTTAATGTTGATCATTCAGTTTCAAATGAAAACCTTGCAGAAGAAGGTGATATTGATATAAGTTCTCTGGCACTAAATAATGATAAAAATGTTAGTAAAACGCATAAAGTCAGGCATTCAAATATTCTAAATCATATGGAAAAAAGCAAATGTGATATTTCGGCCACTGGAATTGTTGAAGGAGTCACAGATGTCAGTTCTGTAATTGGCACTCCAGTAGGAAAAACAAAAAAAAATAAAGTTCGACACTCCAGTATTAACGACCAGGACCAGTCTCTCAAAGATTCTTTAACTAAAATACACAACACTAAAAGTGTTGAAAAATCTATAACAGCAGAGTTGGATACTGGAGTAGATCAAAACAATTCACATAAATCTAAAAATGATTCTGTAAACAATTCATGTACAGATAATGATGTTTTATCCACAAATTCCAATGAGGAACAGAATGATTTCACAAATATGAAAGTGGATGAGACTAGTCTAGATGAAGGAAGTGAATTAAAGGGTGGTTCTGTACAAAAATCAATGCCACAAAATAACAATAAAACAAATGATGATGACTCCAGTGATGAATCTTCTTCAGAAAATATATTTACTCCGAGGAATGATAATGATTTGACAAAAAATTCACAAGTGGGAAAGAATTTAACCTTGCAAAACTTGTATAAGAGCACTGTTGTGGTAACTGAATCCAATGGATCATCCAACGCATCTGAGATTGAAGAAAATAAAACAACAACAAGCATGCTTCAAGGTGATATATCTAACTCGACAAATAAATTGCAAGAAGATTCTACTTTGGACGATGATTTATCGGAAGAGTTGTTCGATAGGGCAGATTCTTTATCAAGTACAACTCAACAATCTCACTTAGAGCAGGATCTATGTAAAATCAAGTTTCCCATTTTATCTGATATATCAATGGAAAAAACAGATGCCAACACCCAACCACCAGCTACTAAAAGATTGACAAAAAATGTTTCTTCTGCCAACAATAAGGAAAACATACAAAGCACTCAAATCTCTCAAGCCGAACTCAGAACTTACTTAGAAAAACTTCAAGATGAAAACGCTGAGCGAAAAAAGAAAATGGTATGAGATTACTGTAATTAACTTTCACATCATAAATTTTTACTCAATTTTACCAACTTTATAAAAATTATGTAATAATGGATTTTACACTTCTAATTAAATTTAGTTTCATTTATGTACAAAAGTATTCTGAAGGTATAGTTAAAAATTTTAAACTTTATCCTCGGTGTTTTCAGGAGAATTTTTCTAAAAAATTTCTGACTAGAACAAGAATATTAAATCTCAAGCCTGTCAGTGACAAAAAGACACTTAAATTAAAACACAGCAAGACGTCAGTCAAGAGAACTGTAGCAATGAATGTGGCAAATAAAGATTTGGAAGTCCCTCGCAATCAAAGCAAAGATAAGACTAAGCCATTCATGAAAGAACAGTGGATAACATCATATTTGTGCTCATTTATAGAAAAAAAACTTGAACCAAGGTAATAAATAATATACTATCTTAATAACTCTATTAATATATTATAGACTCTAATTGAAATTTGTACACCTGTAGTTTAGATCGTTATTTGTTATAATTTTTTCAAAAAATACAGTGAAATTGTGGCAGATGAAGCTCAGGTCCCCAAAATAAATTTCTATGTAAGCTTAGAAATTTCAAATAGTTTTCAGTTTATAATTAACCCTCGTCAAATTAATATACTTGCACGTGAATATATGTGATACAATGAGACCATTCCCTGTGTATGTTTATCATTATTTGAATTATACCATTTAAAACTTGTGCCTGAGCTACTGGTTAGACATGTCACATTTTATGTAAAACTTTCAATGTTTTTGTTTACAGCTATGGTTACAAAACCAAACGAAGATCTGAGAAATTCATAAAAGACTTGGTTCAAATTGTCAAAATGGTGGAAGATGCCAAAGCAAGTAGCGATTATCATCAATATGTAATTACTTTGAAGAATGAGATGGCTCGTCTGAAAATTGTCACTACACACTTTGAATTCTATCGTTTTATTCAACAGTACTTGCCATTTTATTTTAGAATCAGGGTAAGTAAATTTCTTATCGAAATATTACATAGTGTAGACATCAAAAGTAAATTAATCTAAGAAAAAGTTCAATATATATTGAGTACCAGTTATAAATAATTACATAATTAAATTTGAAAGAAAGTTCAATCACATGAACGATTTGAATAGTAGTAAATAAATAACATAATATCAAGCCGTAATCGGCAAACGATCATATACATAAAACATGAATTCCACTGGAGAAGGTTTGTTTTTTTTAAATCACATGTTATATTAAATAAAACAAACCTACTTCAGTTGAATTCATGTTTTAGATATACGATTTTAATATATAAATTACATTTGACATAATCATATTCTATGAAACTCTTTCTTAATCCTTTGAACGCCAAAGCTTAGTTAACTAATCCAGAAAGTCGGGTCTGCAGCGCCAAGCGTTAGTATACTAACGTTCACTTTTAAACTCTGATATCTCGGCACTCATTCACAAAATCGGGATTTTTTTACCTCACAAAATTAATTTGAACTATCGGTTAGCGATATCTCTCAAAAATTTTAGTAAATTCATTTTGTTTACATTATTAAAGGTCTTAAGAAAAAGGTCTCTGTTTAGTAATTCAAACTTCGCGCCGGAGTGCAGTTGTGTTTGTGTCGCGCTCTCCGATGATTAGCTAATAAGAGGCCTCTGCAACGTATTTTTTTAATAGTTTTAGTTACTCACAAAAGTTTAGTTTGTTTTTTCGTGTGACGTTTTTTGCGTTATTTTGTTCAAAGTCCGTTTTTATAGTTTTTCAATTAAAAATCAAAATTTTAATAGCTGAATAAGTGTTAAGTGTATGTAACCTTTTAATTGGGGTTTTCATAATTCTGTATAATAAAAATAAGTTAAATTGTGCTTAAAAAGTTAGAATTTTTGATTTTTGTATTTTTTAAATTAATTTCCTTACCGCCAAAATTTCACGAAGGACATCGAATGAAGAGGACTTTAGAGAGTATTGTTTCGATCTTGATTTAGACTTTGAAATAAGTAGCGGAGATGAATAAGATATTTACAGTGAACAAGATGATACTGCACAATCTCATGGTATACCTTCAACATCAACCTACCCAATTTCAAATCAGACTTCCAAAAACGTATTTTCTTGGAAATCGGATATCTTTGTTCCAGTTGTGCATAAGTTTGA